>JAPKLW010000412.1:117488-144324 GCA_026898455.1 Plectranthus barbatus
AGAAGGCGCAAGTCAAAGTTCTCAAGTCATTGTTAAAAGTACATCACAAATTTGAGAAGATGTGTTTTTTTTAGTGTAACTTCATACATTTGTTAATATACCGATGTAATGTATTGTTTGGTGATAATTGCCATGTCAGATGTTGGAATATCCCAATTTCCAAGTAGACTTTTAAACAAATCTGCATATGTCAGATGTTGGGATATCCCAATTTCCAGGTAGACTTTTAAACAAATCTGCATGAATACATAAAACCAAAAGTCTGAAGCAAATTTTTGAAGGAAAAAAATTCATTTAAAGAAAATGGTGCATTTTGATTTGTTTGTGTACATGTTTCTATGTGTGTGTTTATAAGTATACAATCATTGCTCTAGTTCTATCTCTACATGGGAATGAGGTGATTGTTTGCTAGTGTTGAAGGGAGTTTGCCCTGCATCCATCTCCTCAGCATTTCGATGTTTTTGGTTGATTCCATCCTCCAGCAGTGCAAAAAATTACCATTTCAAGATTTCTCATCAAGTATGTAACTGATTTAAGGTTCAGAAAACCCTTCATGGTGGAGAAATCATAGCACATATCTCCTTCACACTTCTTTTTTCTACATTATACATGCCCCCAAACAAGAAGATCCACCGTCAACACCTAAAGAAACAAACAACACAATAAATAGTTCATATTTCACAAGAAGAAAACTAAACTAACCATTTATGAGGCATAGGAATTGGATGTACCAAAGAGTTTAATTGCTTGTTCACAATTTGAAACTAAGCAACAATGTTAGTAATTTCCAATAAGCTAGAATATTTCATCTCATTTAATGAAAGAGACATAGATCAATAGATCATAAGCAATACATTCTAAGTACCGTGCTCCAAAGTCAGGAACAAATAAGCACTTGAAACCACCTTTGCTTTTTGTGGGCTGTTTAAACTGGACACTATGAGATAAACTCAGAAAGTTTATATGCCTCATCTTTTTAAGTGGCGTTGCACTCTTAGATCCTCCAGTATTGAGCCCACTAGGAAATATAACCTTTTTGTTGTTCAAGTTGATATAAGTAGCGGTGATATTTTCTTTTGCGAGAGCTTCGTGTTTTGCTCTTTTCTTACAGAGAGTGGTGAACCGATTCTTCACAGCATTATCAGTTCTGGGAGATAAAAGGATATTGCTTACAACATTGGTCATCATAAAACAGAACAACTCCCAAGAAACTGAAAGATGTATCCTTCACATTTCAAATAATTACCTGCCGGAGACGACCTTTGCAATTTCAGTCCATCTGTTCCCAAATATCTTCTATGCCTGAGAGTCACAAATATACCTACTTTAAACAAGATCAGTTTAACAAGAAACTAGAACAAAGAACATATCAACTTATTGAGGAACATGTTTTTTTTTAAAAAAAGTTTGACAAGAATAAACCACATTTTACGAGATCAACCGATTACCAATATTTTCACAAATACTTATACAAATTCCAAGTACACTATATACCAAATTATCACTTCATATTGAAGCAATTCTCTGCAATTCAAGAATTATGTTTGAAAAAGGAAAAAAAAATGAGTTCTCAACTAACCTGTACACGCACCAGTCTCGCAACCCACCATCAACGCCGCGCCAGAGAAGGTAGCTGAATATGTTGTTCCGGTAAAAGTAGCCGAATATGTGGTTTGAGGGGAGATGGAATTTTTGGAGAAGTAATATGGGGATTATAGATTTAGGGTTTTTGCTGTTTTATTTTAATTATATGCTGAAAGCAAAAAATGGCGTCATTTCATTTTATCAAATTTAAAAAAAAATTAGTAATCCACATAGATGCCACATCAGCGATCACGTGGAAGAAAATGGGAGAGTCAGCATAATTGTAATTGTGTTAATTAAGTAGGATGAGATTCCTAACAAAAATAAAAGATGAGATAAAATTTCCTAAAAGTAAGTTGGGATAAAATTCCCAGTAACTATATTAATTGGGATAAAAAAACCCTTGTTTTTCCTATAGATTTATCCCTTTAATTATCATTAATTATAAGCAATGATCCATCTTTGGGTGATCTCCTAGCATTATAAATAATTATCTCAATTGCTCTAACTCATTTATTGGCAAATAAGAATAATTGAACTTTACATAATTAAATATTTTATAACTTTCAAGTCAGCCACTTTGGCGAGCAATTAGTTTGATTGTTATTATAAATATTGAATTCATTAATTATGATAGAATATTATCATGGTCATAATTTTTAAACATTTAAACATAATAGCAAAAGCATTATAAAATATGATTATGGTCATATCATAATGGCACAAGAAGCATGTATCAGTGATATGCTAATAAATTTTATCAAATTTAGCATGCTTTAATTTTTTAATAAATCTGATATAAATTTATCTATTATTTTATTTTAACATGGAGAATCATATAAATTGACAATGCGTGCTCTGATACCAATTGTTAGACTAATTTAATTTTCTAGGATCTTTCATTTATATGATTCATCCAACATAAATATTTAAATAAAGAGGGATATTATAAATATCTTGATCCATAGCTATAACTTCAATTAGCTTATTTAATATTCCTTTGATTTCTCCAACCTTTATTTCTTTCCTTCTCTTCCTTTCTTTCTTTAATGTTTCTATTTTTGATGGTTTGTAGATATGAGGATTAGAGACATCTATTTGTAGTTGTAGATTTCATATGTTGTGTTATTTACAAAAAAACACAACACTTCGCTTATGTTTCCACGAGCTGCATTCTTTCATTTAGTTTTTAATTATTTTATTCTTTTATATGAAATGATGCAACTCTTCATTTCAATCCTAAAAAATTGTGACCATTCATTTTATTCTAAATGTTGTAATATACTCCCTCCATCCAACTTGAATTATCACACTTACCAAATTAGGCGTCCCAACCGAATTGTCACATTTCTAAAAATGACAATTTTTTTTACACTCAACAATAAAATATTAATCTCACTAACTCATTCTACACTCATTCCGTGCCGAAAAGAAACATGATAATTATAATGAGACAGAGAGAGTATTATACAATAATATACAACATTTAAGAAAATAACTTTATTCATTTCAAGGAAAAGGAGAGAGAAGGAAATTAATCATTGAATTATGTTTGTCTTATACACAACTGATGGGTAATGAAACAAGAATTGAGTTTGTCTGTTTTGTCAAGTTTACTACTCCCTCCGTCCCATAACATTAGTCCTGTTTTCCTTTTTCGTCTGTCCCAAACATTAGTCTTGCTTTTCTAAAATGGAAAATTAATACACACTCATTAATAAAATACTAATTTCCTCTATCTCACTTGTATTGGTATCTGTGCCGGAATGAAACAAGACTAATGATCCGGGACGGAGGTAGTATGATTCTTGTTATGGTAGGCATCAGGAAATGTTAACTTGATTGGACATCTTCATTTGGAATTCGGACAGTATTAAAGAAGCACTTTGTTCAAAAATCTCTTTCTACTCGAAGTGACTCCCTATACCAATTTTAGTTACCAAAGCTCTTGGCCCAATTATTCTTTCTTTCTTTTTTTTTTAAAGCAAATGTTGGCCCAACACTTTTCTACTGGGCAGTCATGCCAACTATACTTTAACAATTTGATCTGATCGTTAAGTTGTACGAAATTATTATATTTTAAAAAGATATAACCATATAAGTATATTAAACATTATTTGTTATTGTATAAAAAATAATTCTAAATACAATTATATTTTTTTTCTTCATAGCCCTTCATTAAGAAAATTAAAATAAATATCTAATATTTCTATTTTGTACTCATAACCCCTAACTTGAAACCCCTTAAAAAATAAAAGAAAGAAAAACTCCTAATAGAAATGCGCATAAATCTAAATGCATAATTGTTTATCTTTTTTCGTTACTTGTTTTGAAAGGTAATAAATGTGGCATCACGCAAAGATGATAAAGAAAAAAGCACCGATAAGTTGCACGAAGTCCTCCAGCCAGTTTTATAAAAAATTAATCACTCATAAAAGGGAAAACATAGAGAAGCGGTATGAATGCTGAGGAGAATGAGAATGGAGAGCCATGAAGAGATGAATATAATGGATGAATTGCGTGGTTTTATGATTGAGAGAAGCGTGGCTATGGTTAAAAAAGAAAGGGGTTTTATAAATTTTTTTTTTTTTTTTAGATAATATTATAAATTATTGGTTAGATGGGTAAATTAATAATATTAAGTAGTTTCATTTTTTTAAAAATTTGGAGGTTGTGTAAGAAAGAGTGTGGCTACATTTAAAATTATCTCTAAATTTAATATGTGTTTAAAATATGCAAGGGTGGATGCAGATTTCGAGTATCGTAGAGTTTGATTATATTTTTATTTGATACGTAACAATTTAATTTTTTTATAATATTTATAAAGAAATTGGAATTTCCTTTATTTTGTTGATCTAATGATTAAGATAATTCAGGATTCATTATATAAATAAGGTAATTAAGTTATCTTACTAATTTAATCTTTAAATTTGAATAACCGCCATTATATTACCTTAGATCTAAACATTCTCTCTCATCATTTTCTCTCTTCATACAATATAATTAAACGATTATACCGTTCTCGATTCAAATCTATTTTTTATGAATCTTATATCAAATTAAATGTATTTTTACGATAATTCATATGGTATCCATATTGCATATGTTAAATTTAGAAGATTCGCACAAAAATCTTGATTTTATATTCAGCTGATATATGTTCTTCATTATATTTACGCTTAGGATAAAAATTACATCAATTTCCCATAAAAAATATTCCTAAATGTCTGCATTTTTTAGCATCAAATGATGCATTCTTAACTTGAAACAAGATGCATGTTTATTCTAAAGTATATACATTTTGTTTTCATATTGAGTGCTTTTTTTGCACTGATTATATGTTGCATTTTTATGCCCAAAATGTTGCATTTTTCAAATCGATCGTATGCAAATTATGTTATATGAATCGCATATAATCAGTGCAAAAATGCACTCAATATGAATAAATGTTTATGCTTTAGAATAAAAATGCATCTTGTTCAAGTTAAGAATGCATCATTTGATGCAAAAAATATTGATATATATGAACATATTTATAAAAATGTTCATGCGAATCTTCTAGATTCAAAATATGCAATATGGATATCATATGAATCATCGTAAAAATACGTTTAATTTGATGTATAATTCGTAAAAAAATAGATTTGAATTGAGAGAGATATAATTGTTTAATTATATTATATGAAGAGAGAGAATGTTTAGATATAACAAAATATAACGACGGTTAATCAAATTTAAATGCTAAATCAATAAGATACATGTTGAGGTTCGAATCGTACGGATATGGGATCCAGGAACACGAAATCCAAATAATACAGATATATGGGTCGACGGACTATAATAATGAACAGAAATAATTCACAAGAATGAAATAAACAAAAGTAGATGATGAATCACAGTTAATAGCGACAAGCAAACAAAAGATGAATAAATCAAATGTAAATAATAATAACCACTTATCCCAATATCATAGGGTATCTGGTCGAATTCCAGTTAATCATGAATTAATATAACTAATCCAGATATATTTTTATTTAACATGTGGGATGTGGGGAGCCTTTAAATGTGATCAATACTCTATATATACATATATTATATATGTATTAAATAATATAATATAATTACAAATTGAATATAATATATCATGAGTTTTCTTTAAAATATTAAAAATGAAATAATTCTTTTATAAATTTTATTTCAATTTATAGTAATGAATCGAACTGTGAAGTTGAAGTAGCAAATACATGAGCATGAACGATTACATTTTATGTTAAAATTGGATGCATTAAATGTTAAGTAATAAACAATTTGTCAACTTTAAATAAATTTTGGATGGGACTTATTCTAAGACTTATTTCATTTAGTATAATTACTAGTTATTCAACTGTGCGTTGCACGGTATTATTATATTTTAATTATTAAAAAATAAAATAATTGTATTAAACATTATTTATGATTATACTGTTATAATATTGCAATTAAAAGACTTTTAAGTTTCATCCTCCTTCACAAATTTAACTAATATGAGTTGAACATATACACATAGAATACATGCAACCCAGATTGAATGAGCGAATCAAAATATATTCATAAATATGTGCAAGTTTATTTGGTTTATTAAACCAAGATATAAGGTATACTTTAAGTTTAGATTTAATTGGTTTATTTAATCTTTTTGATCAAGTTTTATAGTTAATAGTTTCTAAATTTTATTGTTATGGCACAACGCAAAAATCCAATTTTTTATGGGAGGCCCAGAATATATGTAATTAATAGATACCATTTGATATTCTAAAAAGAATAAAAAAAGAATAATCGTAGGTTTATTTGTTTATTTATTATTCTATTGAAATTCATGAAATAATACATAAAAATGTACAAATATTAAAGAGTTATTTTTTAACTTAGGTGGGTTGAGTGGGCTGAATACATACAACAAAATATACAATAAGTATATGCCACTCGCCCTAATTATTATGACATATAATAAAGAGATAATAATATTTTGAATTTTCTAACCCTATTTATTGGGAAGGTCTTGGGTTAGGCAAGCCTAAACGATTTAGGCGGGTTTTATCCATTAACCCAAGCCCAAATCCATATAATATACCCTATTTGGGGATTAATAAACCCTATTTGGGATGTCAACCCATTTGAGTAGGATAAAACCCGCCTAAACCATTTAGGTCTGCTAACGCAAGTTTTTGCCCTATTTATTATGATATAAATAAGATACCCAACTTTTTTCTACCATTTGCGCCGCAGAAATTCATCACCATAGAAACCCTCCACAAATCAATTTCCTCTTTCTCCCATTTTTCACCTCTGAAACCTTGAATACATTGGACTTTGCTTGTGAAATTTACCTTAAGTACTTCGCGCAGTATATTTTTTATTTTTCACTCTGATTTTAACTATTCTCATTATTAGTGTTAAGGTTCATTATCATCTCGCAAACTACTCCATTCAACCACTGCCGTATTTCTTTCCAACCAACTTCCATTTTCAAGTCGGAAATTGTGCTAATAATTGCCGAGTATGTTACCAAATTGGTGGTATGTTGATTGCATGATCTTAGTATTGTTCAATGTCGATTTTTAAAAATGTTAGGGATTATTGAATGGTGATTTAGTTTTTAGGTTTTATTTGTAGAATATTTCGGATTTTTGAGTTTTTTAGGTCTTTTTATGTGTAGAATGTTTTGGGTTTTGGACTTTTTCTTTAATTTTTTTTTTACTATTTGAGTTAAGGATGGTATTTTGATATGGCTTGAATTAAATTATTTGAAGTGATGATTTGAAAATAAAATAATTTTTTATATTTCTTCATTGGTATATATTTAGCATTTTGTGTTGGATGTAAATTTTCAAGTAATTATTCCATGATTTCTAAAATTTGTGAAGTCTTTTGTTGTTAATGGTGGTATTATGACATGATTTGATATAAAATTATCTCTTTTGCAATCTTGTTAATATTTATGAAACACTTTTTTGTTGATTGTTCTAAACTTGTTTTTGTTGGTTGAAAATTTTTAGTATTCTGTTACATTATTGTAATTTGTACAAAACAAAACAAAACATTTATTAGTAGCAATTTACAATTTTATATGCATCAAATAAATTATGAGTATGTGATGGCTTACCACTAAATATCTCATTTTTTGTTCTTTGTAGCAACATTTAACTTCATCTTCATCTCAGTGGAAGATTTTGGATGCTGCAGCAAACTGAGGGAAACTTCATATATTTGCACTTCATAGCTACTTACAATCTGCAAGCGAAGAGCATGTTAATAATTTGCTCACAAAATAAAACAACATTGCAAATAAAATTAGAATTTTGTAAACTAACAAACAAAATCGAAGAGAAAAAAGCACTTAGAGAGAATTGCTTTTTTCGACTGAAGATATTATTTATAGGAATACAATATGAAAAGGGAGAAAGTACTACTTTTCCGGACAATAAAATTCAAAATTCCCAAACCGATTGTCAGAGCTTTTTATGAATTTATCGAGAGCCTCCTCGAACACAGATCTCTTCTTCTCCACGATCTCTCCTCCAGAACCTATATCAAAACTACGGGGAGGGTGTTCGGCTGTAGAAGGGTTAGCATAAGAAAAACCAGGGTGAGTTCTCCCATGGTTGTAGTGATAGCCTTGATTGCCTCCTTAGTAGTTATTTTGATAACCACCTCCAATGTAATTCACTTCTGCTCCGGCAGCTCCAGATGAACTACTCGCTCCACAGTTGATGTAGTCAGCTTTCACAGGGACTATGGTCATGCTTTGCTCAGTTGGATGTAGCTTTGACTGCCTCCAACTTCCCAATGTCTTCCCGGAGTTTCTTCACTTCAGCAACAACATCAAATTCTGGCTTGGCTTCAACTACCTTGACTAGAAGTTGTCTCTCGGTTGGCCACTGATGGCTATTCAAGGCCATGTCTGCTAATAACTTCATGCTCTCAGCTCCACTTTTCTTCATCAAAATTCCACTAGCCGATGCATCAACCAACTCCTGATCAGCCCCTCATATAAATGACAAACCTGCATCTCCAAGTCAATACCATGGCCAAGGCACGATCTCAAAAGTTCCTTGAATCTCTTCCAAGCCTCATAGAGTGACTCATCATATCTCTGGCTGAAGTGTGTGATGGCAGCTTTCCTCTTTAACAACAGGCTCGACGGAAAGAAATTGGTGAGGAATTCAGCTCGAAATTCCTCCCATGTCCCAAGCTGACTCTTGTCCAAACTAGCCCACCACGAGCGTGCCTCGTCTCAGAGTGAGAACGAGAACAACCTCATCCGAATCGCATTTAGGGAAACTCCATTCTGCTTCACAATATCGCATACCTCGATGAATTGGTTGAGGTGTGCGTACGGATCTTCTACAGCTCTCCCTGCATATTGATTCTGTTGCGCCATCTGTATCAAACCAGTCCGTAACTCAAAATTATTGGCGTCAATCCTCACACTGAATCCTGGCTCCGCTTGTTCGGAAAGAAATCGGTCCAAGATGGACCTTTGCGGTATTACAATCAGCCTCCCATTCAATTCTGCAAGTCTCGCAGCCTGTTCTGCCTAAGTAGCTTGGGCTGCTTGGAGTTGTGCTCTCAGTTGTTGTACCTCATTCACAAACTGCCTCTGCTCCTCGGGAGTCATATTCTGCATTGGTGCTTCAGGATTCTCTTCCATCTCTTGTTGTTTGTCTTTTCCTTTCTTTTTGTTTTTTCTTGCAGGCTGCTTCGATTTCAGAGACAAAAGCCTCAAGTGTTTTTCCCATGGCTCGTGTGTTCATGCACCCGCGCAGAAAGAGAAAACAGGAAAAAATCAGTTCGGCGTCAACCCATCCCAGGTGGGTGTTGATCAATGCACGTGAGTTCTCGACGTCGATCGATGCGGGCAGGCATCGATCGAAATCGAGACAAAAATGCACACACACGCACACGAAATAAAAATACAAACTCAATCCAGCAAATCATAGAATAAACTGGTAACAAAATAATATCTAACAATTCCTCGGCAGAGGCGCCAATTTGATCGCTGTAAAATTCTACAGACTAATTGCAGATACAACGACAAATAAATTTATAATTAACCCTAAGGTTGTCGAACCCAGATGAATTGTATAACGAAATTACTGCATGTACTAACCATGATCCTAAAATCTATTGTTTGAGTTATTAGAAAATAGGGGTTTTGAGTTTTGGAATTTAAAGAAACAAAACAGAAATTTAAAGATTTTAAAGGAGATTTAAAAAGACACAGATCCTAGGGCGAACTACCAATCGAAATACATGTCAATTAATTAACTTGCTTTGGTGGGAAATCAGAATATACTACAATTTTTTGGTCAGACAATTATAGCCTAGGTTACTAGTATGTGAATTTGGCAAAGTTATTCAATGCCATCATTGCACACCAGTATTCAGCGCAAAAAGCTCCTAAAAATTTTGGTCGATACACCACCGTTTGACTAACGTTGTTCAAATGCATTACATAGATGGGACGAAGAGTTCAATGGGTGTATCCAGATGAAACTTGTCCGTGCCGATAGATTTCCATTTCTTCAGTGAATTTCTTCACAACCTGCATCTTCTGCAAGTTACTCCCTCAGTTTGGTTCCTGTATAAGGAATATTGGATTATCTCCAAAGGATGTAGGGAGAAATCTTTATGAGCTTTTCGCAGACTGCAGAAGAGGTCGAGAGTTTGTCTTTTGATATCTTGCATTCAGAAAAAACTCTGCGATTAGATTTGGTTTGAATCGTGAGGCTCGGTAAGCATAAACTCCTTCAGTCCGGTCCGACGGAGTTGAAGCTCGAAATATTCATGACCCATAGTACTCTTCTCGAGTGGTGTGTTGAACTCAGGACATGTTTAATGTCTTTCTTTTAATGATCTTCACAAGTCTATCGTTAGATAAGGTTACAGTAACAATGTCTGCTTCCATTATGAAGAAAGATCCGAAACAAGTGTCTTTTCTGAAGAATTGGTAAGTGAGTCCTCCTTGCGGACCCCTCATTATATAGGCGGAAGGTGTTTATTCAAATTTCCATAGATGTGGAGCTGCGTCTCTTAATATTTTGGTAGACGATGCTTGAGGAGTGATGTCTGTAAAAATCACAAATAAATTATAATATAGTGATGCAGATAAGATGAAACTACACGTCGTATGATCGTCCCTATCGGTGAGATAAGATGTAATATTCCAAAAAGTTTAATTAGTTCAATTAAATTTAAATATAAGTTTAATTGTTTAATTAATTCATTTTTCTATTAATCTCAATTTAACTTGCAAAATAGTATGTCCAAAATTCTCGAAGTTTATATTCATGAATATGAATTAAAATATCGTAAATAGTTGAATATTTGAATTCAGGATTTGGAAACGTGAATTCAAGAAATGAGGGTTTGGTATCATTTAATTTGATACTTTATTTATTTATTTGAATCGAGCTAAGGAATTTTAGGGAATAATTATCCTAATTATATACCAAAGTTTCTTCACATGTATACATATCAATATATATATATATATATATGTATATAGAGGAGGGATCATGTAAAAAAAATCCCCCTATGAAAAAAAAGAATGAATCATGTCCATCAGATCTAAAAAAATCAATGATTGATATTGAATCAAGCAACAACTAAAACACAATCAAGCAACAAAATAATCAAGCAACAACTAAAGCACAATGAAGTAACATTGCAATCAAGCAACAACCTGAATACAATCAAGCAATGTCGTAAATGCAATCAAGCATCTTCCTCACTTTATCATGTTAAGAGTTTTCTCACTGGATCCGCTTCCTATATATATATATATATATTTCCTTAATTAATAAAAAATAAAGTAAATAAGTAAATATAGTGGACACATGGCTTCCTATCATTAACCTCGACTAATGATTCAGTAAGTGTGTGTCGGGAATAGCAATTAATGAGGTCAAAATCAGAGGAAAGAACTTATCATTATTCTCTCAAATCGTCGCTTACGACCACAAATCGCTGCCACCTTCTTTTGCGATTTCCAGCCAAACAATGCATATTTGGCCCAACTCTATCAGACCCAAAGTTGTAGAATTTTCCTAGTAGATGTATTTAGACATAAAATTTGTCGGGTTCGGTTGAGTATTAAGGGAGAAAAGCCATCTGCAAGCTCTGCGCGCTGAAGGTAAACAATCTGTTAAATTGAGTTTAATTTACTATGGTTTTTGTTTTAACTTGATATTAATGTTCCTACTGTTTCTAGGGTCCTTATAATTCTTGTTGGGTGGATTTTGGTCACTAATTCGCAGAGTATTGGCATGATTTATGAGATGTGTGTATATATTGATTATATTTTATGTATATCACTTTCCTATTTCATTTTTAGGTAAGTCTTGTAATTAGGCTATGATCTTTCTTTTCCTTTCTTGCAATAGTCTTCTTCATTTTGGTTGTAAATATTGTAATATGGTTTTTTGGATTCCTGGCATCAAAATAATACAGAAAACTCCCACAATCGTTCCTCTCTGTTTCTCTTCATGGTACCAGAGTCATGGTTGACGGAAACTAGGGGTGGCAAATGGGTCGGGTTCGGGTTGGCGGGTCGGGTTGTGACCTGCTAATAACAAGCGACACGCCAACCCGAACCTGACCCGTATATTTTCGCGGGTCAGAAATCTCAACCCGAACCCATCCTGTTTATTTTCGTGTCGACCCAAAACTGACCCGAAATGACCTGTTTAATTTTTTTAAATAATAAAAAAAATGTATTAATTAATTTAAAAATTTATAAATTGTGTTAATTATTTTAAAAATTATAAAATTGTGTTAACTATTTAAAAATTTTGGTTTTAGGCTATATTTTAATTATTAAATTTTTATTTAATTATATTTTATAGATAATAATAATAATAATTAATATTATTGGTGGGTCAAATGGGTTCGCGGGTCAACCCGAGATTTACCCGAACCCAACCCGAAAATTAAATGGGTTGGACGGGTTGACCCGAAACTGACCCGAAAATTAAATGGGTTGACCCAACCCGTTTTTTTCGTGTTAGGTTCGTGTCGGGTTGTCGTGTCGGGTTGGAGATTGCCGCCCCTAACGGAAACGAGAAAAACAAAGGGGTTGTGACTCAACAACATCCAGCGTATGTGTTGTCCAACAGTGATGGACCTGGATACATCATCACTCACATTCAATTGATGGAAAACAATTACGATGAGTGGTCTAAAGCAGAGAAGAACGCACTACGAGCGAAGAACAAACTTGGTTTCATCAATGGGGCTTTGACATGCCCTAAGCCGACCGATGTGTTGCCAAGTTTGGGTGACTGTGAACAAAATAATGCCATGATTTCGGCATGGATCATGAACACAATCGAGCCGGTACTTCGGTCGACGGTGTCGCATGAAGGTAACACAAAAACGTTGTGGGATGATCTCAATCAACGTTTTGCTCAGACAAATGGACTAAGGATTCAGCAAATTCGGGCTTCTCTTGCAGAGATGTAACAAAGGGGCTCGACGATCATAACCTATTATGGTAAACTGAAACAATTGTGGGATGAATTGGCGAATTATGATCAACCTCCGGCGTGTAGTTGTGAGGGTTGTACGTGTAAAGGTTGTACTTGCGGTGGATGTAAGTGTAATCTGAGTGGGCAATATAATCGAAAACGAGAAGAGGAACGGATTCATCAGTTCTTGATGGGTCTAGATGATGAGTATAGCACTCTTCGTTCGGCGATTCTAAGTCAAGAACCTTTGCCGAACATAGGAAGAATTTATTCTCAAGTTTCACAAGAAGAGAGGATGAAGATGATAACTCAACCAAGAGATGAAGCCATGGCCATGGCAGCGGCGGTTTCGGGTGGTAGCCGCCGGTCAACGTTAACGGAGGAAAAGGATACGTGCAACTATCGTCGTCGGAAGGGACATAACGCTGATTCTTGCTTCCAACTAGTTGGGTATCCGAATGGTGGGGTGAACGATCTCGGAACTCTGGAGGGAGTGGTCGATCGGGCGGCGGGCGAGGAGGATGCAGCCGCGGCGGTGCGACTGGAGGCCGGGGGTGCTCCGCTTCAGCGACACTGGCAGCAGCTGTGTCGATTGGATCAGCGACACAGGGTGGAGGAGGAAGCCAACGTTTGTCGGTTGAGGAGGAGCGTGGTTCGGGAATCACCCAGGACCAATGACAATCACTTATGGGGATGTTGTAGGATTACAAGGCTAATGCATCCTCGTTGTCTGAAAGATTGTCAGGTAAGAATTCTATGACTTGGATTGTTGATTCTGGAGCTTCACGGCATATGACTGGTTTTTCTGAGTGTTTGGATTCATTACATTCTGTGTTGATCGAACGGTTGGGTTACCGGATGGTAATTCTGTGATAGTATCAAAGGAAGGTCGAATGAAATTTGGGAATTCACTGTCTTCTGATGGTGTGCTATATGTTCCAAAATTAAATTGTCACTTGTTATCAGTGTCACAATTGGTTGATGAAGCAGGTAGTGATGTGTTGTTCACTAAGGATATGTGCCTACTGCAGGACCCCACTACGAAGACCGTGATTGGGCACTTGGGTGATCGAGAGGGTAGTCTTTACTGTTTGCAGTCTGCGAAAGAAATAAAGGCTTATGTGGCCAAGGAGGAAGAGTCGTTGGATTTATAGCATAAACGACTTGGACATCCATCTTTTAGAGAGGAGATTTGTTCAAGAAAAGCAAAGTTGCTGGTTCTTTTTCAAATAAACTTTGTGATACTTGCATGAAATCGAAACAAACTCGAAATGTATTTCCTGACAGTTTTAATAAAGCAAGTGCAAATCTTGAATTATTGCATTGTGATGTGTGGGGTCCCTATAGGGTTAAGTCAACCAGTGGGGCATCTTATTTTGTGACTGTTGTGGATGATTGTTCTCGTTCTGTATGGATATATTTGTTAACTGCTAAGTTTGAAGTAAGTCGGGTTTTGAAAAATTTGTTGGCCCTAATCAAGCGCCAATATTCGGCCGAGGTTAAGGTCATACGATCAGATAATGGGTCTGAGTTCATGTGTTTGAAAGATTATTTTGCAGAACAAGGGATAGTGCACCAAACTTCGTGTGTTGATACGCCGCAACAGAATGGGCGCGTTGAGCGAAGGCATAGACATATTCTAAATGTTGCCCGTGCTTTGCGTTTCCAGGCACATTTACCTCTTGAGTTTTGGGGTGAATGTGTGTTGGCCGCAGGATATTTGATTAATCGTACTCCGAGTAGAGTGTTGGATGGGAGGCCACCATTTGAGTGTTTATTTGGAACAAGGCCAGATTACTCCCATCTGCGTGTGTTTGGGTGTTTGTGTTATGCACGGGATTTAAACCGGAACAAAGATAAGTTTGCCTCACGAAGTTGACGATGTGTGTTTTTGGGATATCCATATGGGCAGAAAGGTTGGAGATTGTTTGATTTGGATACACAAACATTTTTTGTATCCAGGGATGTTCAATTTTCGGTGTCTATTTTTCCTTATAATTCTGATGAACCCGTTTCTACGAATATGCAGCCTATCGAAATAGTGGAGCCGCTTGACCTTGTGATATGCTCATATTTATACTCACTTATCTATATTTTTTTTTATTTGCAAAAATTTAAACAAACCAAATAAAGCAAGTAAAAGCAAATAAAACAGGAAAGCAAATAAAGATAAGGGATAAAAGTTCAATCTTCTTGTCCACATCCCCCCAAACTTATTTCGAACTCGGAGAGTAAGAAAAAGTTTGAAAATCAGACAAGAAGAAGAACTGTACCGGACTGTCGATCTCAGACATTGACGTTTTTATCCATCCGAGGAAGTCAGCGCTGCGCGACGAAGATTTGGTGCTGCTGGTAGGGGTGTGCACGGTTTGGCCGAAACCGACCGAACCGGCCAAACCAAATCAATTTGGTCGGTTTGGCTGGTTTGATTAAAATGATTGGCCGGGTTGGTTTGAAAAATCTCAAACCGGATGATTTGGTTTGGCCGACGGTTTGAAGGATAAAACCGGTCGTTTCGGCCGGACCGGCCGTATAAATAATATAATTTTAAATATAATAATGATAATAAAATATTATTTGATAGAAAGCTAATATATCAATTATATTGATATATATGTCCAATGCTTATATTCTTTCGAATTGCAACCCTATAAATCAACTTATATTTAATTGTTTCTTGCAAATATAACATCATTTATTTATTACTTGTGTCCTATTTATAATTAATGACAAGCAAGATATATTTATATTAGTTTTATTTTGTGTATATTCTTTTATTAATATTTAATAATTAAATTGATATATAAATTTCATTGTTTGCAATATTATTAGTTGAATAATCTTCAAACCGTTTAAACCGGCCGAACCAAACCGTTTTAATATGGTTCGGCCGATTTGGTTTCAAATAATTATTTGGCTGGTTTGGTTTATAAAAATTTCAAACCGTACCTATTGGTTTGGTTCGTACTTTGCCCCTTAAACCGGCCAAACCGGACCGTGCACACCCCTAGCTGCTGGCACTCTGTGTCGATTGACAGAGGGCCTGTCGATCGACACAGAGCCTTCTGTCGACTCACGCTGCTGTCGATCGAAGTGTTCTCCGTGCGCCATGCCTCTGTGTCGATCGACAGCCGGTCTGTCGATCGAAACAGAGGCAATTCCTCCAAATTTTTTTCTTTTTTTTTTTTTCAAAATTGAACAACAAAACCAATAACAAAGTAAAGGCAGAAAATAAAAATAAACAACTACAAAATTTGAAAGGAATTGAGATAAAAACAAATAACAGTTGGGTTACTTCCCAACAAGTGCTTTAGTTAACGTCGTAGCTCGACGATACCTGTTTTCAGAACCAGGGCGGGCTAGTTCGCACTCGCCTCCCATGAGAATCCACCATATAGACCCACCGATCTTGGATGACAGCAGTGAGCTCGGGAAGAGACGGTGTAATTGAAAATTTTGCTGACTCGTTCCCTCGCTCCCATCTTTGAGCGGCTTGGTCTTCTTTGAACTCCTCACTTGCTTCTTCTTCTTCCT
The DNA here is from genome assembly GCA_026898455.1 of Plectranthus barbatus. Classification (NCBI taxonomy): domain Eukaryota; kingdom Viridiplantae; phylum Streptophyta; class Magnoliopsida; order Lamiales; family Lamiaceae; genus Plectranthus; species Plectranthus barbatus. The sequence continues at coordinate 134,114 of JAPKLW010000412.1, forward strand.
CAGCTACTTCCTCTCGGAATGTGATTCTGAAGCATTCGGATTGATGTCGGCTTGTGTCGAGCTTGAATGTGATCATTTTCTCATTTGCTCGAAGCGTGATCTCCCCACCACGGCAATCAATCAGCGCAACACTAGTGTCTAGGAATTCCCTTCCCAAGATGAGGGGTGTACTGCCATCTTCCTTCATATCCAAGACTACAAAATCTGCAGGAAAAATTAGATGACCCACACGAATGAGAACATCCTCAATTATACCTTTCGGGCGAGACACAGATCGGTCTGCCATCTGCAAAGTAATTGTAGTCGGCCTCAACTCTCCAATCTTGAGGCGCTGGAAGATAGAGAAGGGCATTAGGTTGATGCTGGCACCAGTGTCGCACAGCACCTTCTCGAACTTGAATCCCCCGATCTCAACTGGAATGGTGAAGCATCCTGGATCACTTCGTTTGACTGGAAGTTTCTTCTGAAGGACCATGCTGCACTGCTCATGAAGCTTCACGGTTGCATTCTCCACGAAGTGTTTCTTTGCGCTCATCAGCTTCCGGAGATATTTCATGTAACCTGGAATTTCAGAAAGAGCTTCAATTAGTGGAATATTAATGCTTACCTTCTTCAAGTTCTCAACAAAGCGAGAGAACTTGGAATCCTCTTTCTGCTTGGCGAATCTCTGTGGGAAGGGCATCGGAGGTGGTCTGGCAGCATCGGAAGTGGATGAATGCTGCTGAGAGTGCTGATGTGTCGACTGGCCTGGAGTCTGGACTGCCTGTCGATCGATAGGGGGTGTGTCGGTCGACACATCCTCTGCAGTTCTGTCAATCTCCTCCTCTGAATCTGTGTCGACTGCCTCTTCTGGGTCTCTGTGTCGATCGACAGGATTCCTATCGATCGAAACAGAGGCCGGTTCAGCTGGGTCTGCTTCTTTTCTCCCCCCAAACTTGCTTTGAGGCATGCTCGGACCTTTGTAGCTCCTTCCAGACCTCAGCTTCACAGCTTTGCAATCTTTTCAATTCTTGGGATTTGCCTCAGTGGTGCTGGGCAGCTTTCCTGGGGTATGTTGTATCCCGATGGTGGTAGCGATTTGGCTCATTTGAGTTTCAATGATCTTAGCGTGCTTTCCGAGCAGATCCACCTTGGAGTGGACTCCTTCCACTTCTTTCTCAATTTTCCCCATTCTGTGGTCCGAAGCCTTGATGAAATTCTTCAGCACTTCGTCGAGGCTGTCCTTCTTCTTCTCCACAATCTCGCCATTTTGCACATCCAAATCAGGAGGTGGTTGTTCGGCAGCTTCAGGTTGAGAGTAGGAGAAGCCTGGATGAGGTCTAGGATGGTAGTGTTGGTATCCCCCTTGCCGGTACTGATTCTGGTAGCCACCACGATTCATGTAGTTCACGTTGGCGATAGGGTCAACCTGTGCAACAGAAACAGAAGCAGAAGTGGTTAGTTTTTCAACTTCCCCCTTTAGCTTCTCAACCTCCTTCTTCAATGCATCATCCTCCTTTGCCTCAACAACTCGGATCTGTGGCCTCCTTGGATTCCCCCATTATTGATCATGTAAGGCCATCTTTCTGAACAACTTCATGGCCTTTTCTGGTGACTTGCTCATCAATGAACCTCCAGCTGCATAGTCCACCGACTTCTGGCTTTCCTCGGTCAATCCTCTATAGAAGATATGAGCCTGCTCCTCAGTGTCAACTCCATGGCCTGGGCAGCTCCTCAACAACTCATTCCACCTGCTCCAAACTTCGAACATAGACTCATCCATTCTCTGGTGGAACTGCAAGATCTCCATCTTTTTCTGAATGATGACTGAAGGTGGGAAGAAGGCGGCGAGGAACTCGGCTCTGAGATCGGCCCATGAATGGATGTTGGTGCAATCCAAAGCGGTGAACCACGACCGCACCTGATCCCTAAGTGAGAAGGGGAACAGACGAAGCCGGATCACATCCTGGGTGACTCCTCCTTGCTTGATGGTATCACACACCTCCACGAACATCCTGAGGTGGGTGTACGGATCTTCCACTGCTCGGCCCCCAAATTGGTTCTGCTGAACCATCTGAATCAAGCCGGTCTTGAGTTCAAAGTTATTAGCGGTGATGCCAATAACAAATCCCTCATTCCCGGGCTGTGGTCTGTACTTCTTGGCCATCGCGTTCGGATCCTCATCATCAGAGTCTTCTGGGCGGCGCCTTTCTCTCTCTCTTCTATCGGCCTCCTGCCTGTCAGCTTCCCTTTCTGCCATGAGTTGCTTGATGATGTCCTTCATCTGAGTGACTTCTTGGACAAGTAAGGTGGCACTCTCTTGAGTAATGAGTTGTGCTTCGGAATCCTCCAAGGGTGGCATCTCATCCATGACGGTGTCAATGGTTTGTTTAGCTTTTCCTTTCCTTTTTCTTATGGTGACCTCGATTTCAGGGTCAAAACTCTCGAGTGGCTTGCCTTGGGCCCTTGTGTTCATAAACCTGCAACAAAAATAAAGAAAACAGGAAAATCAGAAGTTGTGTCGATCGACAGAGGGGCTGTCGATCGACACGGGTGTTTCCTGCGCCTGTTTCGGTCGACAGAGATTCTGTCGGTCGAGACAGAGGACGAAAACCAGAAAAACTGAACAGAACAATCACGAAATTCAAACACCAAAAATCAAAATCAACAAACTAAAAATGAAATTAAAAACAGAAAAACCAATAAAAACGAAATTAAAATAAAATTACAGCCTCAATCCATCAGAACTAAAAATAAACTAATAATTAGATTAATCTGACAATTCCTCGGCAACGGCGCCAATTTGATAACTATAGAAACAACGAGCAAATAATAATTTTACACCCGTAGGGTGGTCGATCCCACAGGGAATGTGCAATGAAAAATCCAAAGTACTAGTTATAATTTCTAGGACATAGAAGTTTGAGGAATTTGAAAAGGGGTTTTGTTTTGGAATTTAAAGATGATAAGTGCAGAAAAATAAAGGGTTTTGAAAACAATTAAAGGAAATCACAGATCCTAGGGCAGATAATCTAATCATCAACATGCAAATATCAATCAACTCAGCAATGGGGAAACATAGATTTTTGTGGATTAAATTCCTTGGTCAGGCAATTAAATCCTAGATTATTAATTAGTGACTATCTCCTCTCGGTCTCAAGAACACCAAATTAATCAATCTCAATAATTATCTAATTAATTCCTATGCAAGTTTCTTCCTTTTGAGACAGAAAACAAACACAATTAATTCTCTCTTCCTGTTAATAATTTTCATCTCTCGATCCATCAATTATTAACTATAAACCTAGATCTCAATTCACCTCTCGGTCCTTCTTTTAATCTAGATTATAAAATTAAATCAGAGAATTAAACCATGCTTCAAGAGTTGATATCAATTAAACATGCATCAGAAAAGAAATCATAACCCTAGAACCTGTTTAGGGTTCTAGCCACAAAACATGACTAGAATTAAAGCAAACATATTATTAAAGAACTTACAAATAAAGAGGAACCTTGAATGTCTTGTAAAAAACTCCAAAGCTCAATTATTCTAAGTGTAATAATGCATAAAAGATGTCTGAAATTCGTGCCTAAGAGTTCATATTTATAGAGGGGGAAAAAGACCTAATTTGAGTATTGGTTCAAAATAGCAAAAACTGCAAAAATAGGCCAAAAATTGCCTTCTCGGACCTCTGTGTCGATCGATAGGCAGGTTGTCGATCGACACAACCATCCAGTCGAAATCCGGGCTGAAGTTTGTGATGTTTCTGAAATTTTGACCTCTGTTTCGATCGACAGGGAGGATTTCGATCGACAGGAATCCTGTCGGTCGACACAAATCCTGTCTCTCGACACAAATCCCTCTGTCTGCACAATCTCACGATTTTGGCCATAACTTCCTCTCCCGAACTCCGATTGACCCGATTCTAGTTGCGTTGGAAAGCTAATTCAAAGATCTTTCCATCCATGTGCTCTATTAGCTCAGATTCCATCTGTGGAAGAAGTAGTGACTGTTCCTTTGAACATCATCTGCTTTTGGTACGGGTTTCTAATGAATTTGGCCTAAAACCTGCAAAAATCACCCATCAAAGGCATAACACCCTCTAAAATAGACTCATGCACAGAGATAAGTAAAAACATAACATAAAGCACTTGAAACAATGGAGAAAAATATAGATAAGTGAGTATAAATATGAGCTTATCACCTTGATGAGAGCGAGATAGCTCCGGCACCGACAGTCCTGCCTATGCCACCCATTGTTGAGTTGAGGGGGGGCATTGAGCCATCGACCGTCAGTTCGTCTCGGGCGGTTGCTGAGTCGCCGAGTGAACCAAATATCATAAGTGGACATGAAGGGAGGGGCCATCGACAGAAAATACCATCCACCCGATTGACTGATTATATTGTTGGGATGGTTAAAGGGTATGTTAGTGAGGCGGCAGGGAAGACTTGTACTTCTCATTCTCTATCATCTGTTTTGAGTTATGAAAATTTCACTCAAGAACATCGAGCTTTTCTGGCTAGTGTTGCAGCAGAGTTGGAGCCGGTTTTCTATCATAAGGCAGTTAAGTTTCCTCATCGGCGTGAAGCCATGCATGCAGAAATTCAAGCTTTGGAAAAGAATCAGACTTGGAGTCTTGATGTGTTGCCTCCGGGGAAGAAGGCAATTGGGTGCAAGTGGGTGTACAAGGTAAAGTACAACTCCGATGGGACAGTTGAGCGATATAAGGCTCGTTTAGTTATTATGGGAAATCGGCAAGTTGAGGGGATTGATTTCCATGAGACGTTTGCTCCGGTGGCTAAGATGGTTACAGTTCGGGTGTTTCTCTCTATTGCAGTAGCACGAGGTTGGGAGTTGCATCAGATGGACGTACACAATGCTTTCCTGCATGGTGATTTGAATGAGGAAGTGTTTATGCGTCTTCCTCCAGGTTTCAATGTTTCGCGAGATGGGTTGGTATGTCGTTTGCGCAAGTCCTTGTATGGATTGCGTCAGGCTCCTAGGTGTTGGTTTGCAAAATTGTCGGGTGCTTTGAAGGAGTATGGATTCATTCAATCTCGCTCGGATTATTTGTTGTTTACTTTGCAGCAGGGTGAGTCTATTCTCTGTGTCTTGATCTACGTTGATGATCTTGTGGTTGGAGGTAATGACCTTGCTCTTATTCAGAAATTTAAAGATTATTTGAGTACTTGTTTCCACATGAAGGATCTAGGCATCTTAAAGTATTTTTTGGGCATTGAGGTTTCTCGCAATCGGTTTGGGTTGTTTTTGTGCCAGCGGAAATATGTTCTTGATATTGTGAAGGAAGCTGGGTATCTTGGAGCCCGTGCTTCAGCCTTTCCTATGGAGTCGAACCACAAGCTCGCTCTAATTCAGGGTGATGCACTACCAGATCCGAGCCGGTACCGACGATTGGTTGGTCGTCTGATATATCTTACCTTGACACACCCTGAATTGTCTTATTTTGTGCATACTTTGGCACAATTTATGCAGGCTCCTTTGACTATTCATTGGGAGGCAGCTTTGCGTATTGTTCGATATTTAAAAGGGCATCCTGGTCAAGGTATATTCTTGAAGGCGGAAAATGACTTATGTTTAAGAGCTTATTGTGATTCCGATTGGGCAAGTTGTCCTCTCACACGTCGCTCGCTTACTGGTTACTTTATCACTTTGGGAGGTTCTCCCATGGCTTGGAAGACAAAGAAGCAGAATGTGGTATCCCGGTCTTCAGCTGAGGCTGAGTACCGATCTTTGGCTTTTACTGTGTGTGAACTAAAGTGGTTGCGAGCTCTTTTGCGTGATTTTGGTATTAATCATACTAAACCTATGCGAGTTTATTGTGATAGCCAGTTTGCGCTACACATTGCAGCGAATCCTGTTTTCCATGAGCGCACGAAGCACATTGAGATTGATTGTCACTTTGTGCGTGACGAACTTCTGAAAGGGACCATTACTACTCACTTTGTTCGAAGTTCGGAGCAATTGGCGGACATTTTTACCAAGGCTGTTGGTGCATCATCGTTTGTATATTTATTGGCAAAGTTGGGCGTTTGTGACCCGCACGCTCCACCTTGAGGGGGGTATTGGCATGATTTATGAGATGTGTGTATATATTGATTATATTTTATGTATATCACTTTCCTATTTCATTTTTAGGTAAGTCTTGTAATTAGGCTAAGATCTTTCTTTTCCTTTCTTGCAATAGTCTTCTTCATTTTGGTTGTAAATATTGTAATATGGTTTTTTGGATTCCTGGCATCAGAATAATACAGAAAACTCCCACAATCGTTTCTCTCTGTTTCTCTTCACAGAGTTTTTAATGGAGTCGAGAATGAAAAAGAAATTTTTATCTCTTGATTTTTGTAAAATTTCAAGTAGTAATCCTTATTGATTGCATGAAATAAGAATTTAGATATTTAGGAAGAAAGATATGAGTGGGGGTGTAATATAGATGTGTGATGATGAGAATTGGTTGGAAAGTCATGAAGAATGCACAACACCGCCACAATTCTATCTTCGTGGTTGGATCTGGCGATTGTGCCCCTATATACTTGAACCCCTATGTTTCAAATTCATTTGGAGTTGTTTTTGACGTATAAGTCCGAGTTCATCTTATAAATATTCTATGTGCATAAGATGGTTTGTCATGAGGATTAGAGTAAATTATGTTGAATTGAATGGCTTATAATTGAACTCATGTACACGAATAAAACGGTAGAATAAATGACCATGGTGAAATTAAACCAAATTTGCGAACGTATATGTGAGGCTGAAACCAAGTGAAGTTTAACATATTTAATTGGATGTCAAAAGAAGGTTGAGTTGTGATAAAGTGTATGACCGAGTCTTTATAAATCTAAATAATCATTGTGATAAATTGAGAACTTTTCAATGACCCTTGAAGCTGAAAATGATTGTTTAGAATATATAATCCACCTAGACTTATTATATATTTGCTTATGTTGAAGGAATTAAACTCGATCAAGATGGGATTTTTTTAGCACCAAGCAAAACATTTAAAGATTCGAGGTGCTTTTCTATTACAATTAAAAATGTGTTTTAAAATTGTTTATGAAATGAAAATGTGTTTTGTTTTTAAATGATTGAGCATGCCTAAAATGTTTTGTTGCATTTCCTATTTGTCCTCTGAACCGGAAAGACGGTCATAGAGTATCAAAAATCTGAGCCGGGGAATACGGCTAGAGCCTTAAACATTTCGAATGTCAAGGTAATATAAACGATCAAATCTCGATGACTCTACGAGAGCCGAGATTAGTGCACTTGGTGCCAGACCTGGTGAGAGAAAGGTCTTACCAAATAGGCTGGACACCGTGGTCATGGAAGTAGGCCTGCTTCCTGATCACGCCATTTAAACAGATAGTGAATGTATGTGTTGAGTTAAACTGCTTAGTTATGATAAAATGTTTTGTAACATATGGGTTGATTTTAAAGTAAAAACTCATTTGTTACCGTGTGAATTAGCATGTCAATCTTATATATGTATGATTTGGTAGTGTATTCATTGAGTACAATGTACTCAGCCCTGCATGTATTTCTAAATGTGCAGGTTGAGCAGTGATGGAGAATGGTGGTGTGTTGAGCAATCTTTTACACTTGAATCATATGGGGATACCCAGGGATACATATCTTCGTATATGTATTCCAACCACGCTTAACCTGTTGCATCACTTTGAACCACATTCTCGATTATTATTGTTTGCCTTAAATTGCCACACTCTAGTTATTCGAGAAGCCAGGGCGTGACATAAGAGGATAGCGTTGTTACTCGCATGTAAGTTTGTTTAACATATAGGAAATACCGTTGAATGTATACTCATCGTAATAAATGATTTCTGTATACAAAACCCAACATCAACCACAATCAAAATCCTCCTTAATCGATTTCAAACTCACACTTAGTTAATAGGTTCAAAAACTCAACGGTTTGATCACATTATATCCATCTTTTTTTTCTAGGCATAAATTTAAATAACATAAAGTAGAATAAATAAAGGGATAGAAAAGTTTGAATTCTTGTCCACATCCCCTCAAACTTATTTCGAACTCGGAGATTTAGAAAAAACATGAAAATCAGACAAGAATAAGAACTAGTACCTGACAGTTGATCTCAGACATCAACATTTTCATCCACCAGTGGAGTCTGCAGTGCCCGACAAAGTTTTGAAGCTACTGGCACTCTGTATCGATCGACACAGAGCCTTTCTGTCGACTCTTTCCATGGGTCAAAGTATTGCTCTGTTGGGACCTCTGTGTCGATCCGACATCAGGCATGTCGATCGATACAAAGGTCGATCCTCAAACCATTTTTCTCGAAAATAAACAAAAAAAAAACACAAATTCGAAAATAAAACAAAAATTGAAAATAAAGCATTTAAAAGGTTGGGTTACCTCCCAACAAGTGCTTAGTTAACATCGAAGCTCGACAGTACCTCTTTTTCTCAAGTCCATAGAGGATGGGTGTGGATTCGCCTTCCTCGGGCATCAACCATATAGACCAATCTGTCTTGAATGACAGTAGTGAGCTCGGGGTGAGATGGTTTAATTGAAAATTTTTCCATCTCATTCCCTTACTCCCATTCAATGGCAGCTCGGTCTTCTCCTTCTTCCTCGAATTCCTCTTCATCATCTTCAGAATCTTCAATGGAGGTGATCTTGTTGCACTTGGATAGCTGCTGGTTATTGTCGAGCGTAAATGTGATCTTTTCATCATTTGCTCGAAGTGTGATCTCTCCTCCTCGATAGTCAATCATTGTGGCACTTGTGTCCAAGAACTCTCGTCCTAAGATCAGGGGCATGTTGCAATCCTCCTTCATGTCAAACACTACAAAATCTGCAAGAAAGATTAGATGACCCACACGAATGAGAACATCCTCAAGTATACATTTGGGCCGAGACACATATCAGTATGCCATCTGTAGCGTGATTGTAGTTGGCCTCATCTCACCGATGTTGAGGCACTTGTAGATAGAGTAGGGCAACAGATTGATGCTGGCACCAGTGTCGCACAGTACCTTTTGGAACTCAACCCCCCCAATCTAGACTGGATCGAGAATCACCCTGGATCACTCCTCTATATAGGAATTTTCAGCTGAAGGAGTAGGTTGCACTGCTCATGAAGCTTCATAGTTGAATTCTCCACAAAATATTTTTTTCACTCATGAGCTTTTGGAGGTATTTCATGTAGCCCGAGATTTCTCGCAAGGCCTCAATCAATGGTAAGTTGATACTTACCTTCTTCGAATTCTCCACAAACCTTGCGAACTTAGAATCCACCTTCTGCTTGGCGAATCGTTGAGGAAAGGGCATCGGAGGTGCGGGAGCAACTTTGGAACTTGGGTTGTTGAGTTGGGAGGCTTCTGTGTTGTTCGGGCTGGAAGTGTGTCGACCAAGCCTCTATGTCGATCGGCAGGGGGTGTGTCGGTCGACACACCCATCGAATTCCTGTCGATCGATTCTTTTTTATCACTCAACATGCCTACTTCCTCCTGCTCTCTGTGTCGATCGACACAGGGTGTGTAAGTCGAAACAAAGGGCATTCCTGCAGGAAATTCCTCCTATTCTCCCCCACACTTGTTTTGGAGCATCTTCAGACCCTGTAGCTCGTTCCAGACTTCAATTGGATTGCCTTGCACTCTTTTAAGTTCTTGGGGTTCACTTCGGTGGTGCTGGGCATCTTCCCTTGCTTGTGTTGTGTACCAAGTGAGGTACCAATCTGACTGACTTGCGTCTCGATTATCTGCACATGCTTCCCAAGTGTGTCCACTCTGGTGTTGACCCCTGCCACCTCTTGCTTGATTTTTCCAACCCTATAGTCGGAAGTCTTGATGAAATTTTGCAACACCTCGTCGAGGCTCTCCTTCTTCTTCTCCACGATCTCAGCATTTTGGACATCAAATTTCGGTGAAGGGTGTTCGGCACCTTCAGGTTGAGCATATGAGAAACCTGAATGGGCTCTCGGTGGGTAATGCTGGTATCCCCCTTGCCTGTATAGATTCTGATAACCACCTTGGTTCATGTAGTTCACACCACCAACGGGATCAACCTGTGCAACAGAAACACAAGCAACATTAGATGTCAGTTTCTCCATTTCCCCCTTGAGCTTCTCGATCTCCTTCTTGAGGGTGTCATCTTCCTTCATCTCCACTGCCCGAACTTGAGGTCTCCTTGGATTGGCCCATTGTTGAGTATGCAAGGCCATCTTCTTGAACA
>JAPKLW010000412.1:149324-167639 GCA_026898455.1 Plectranthus barbatus
TCAGCTGCGACTTACAACTCAAAAGACCTAAACAGGACTTTACATTTAAGACTAGAGCTATGTAGAGACAACTGACGCTGGTAGGACTTAGGATTTGATCCACCAAAACTATAATCTAAACAAGTAAGCTACTGGGAAAGGAAACCTTAGACAGATTTCCCAAGAGAAGATATGAGCCTGCTCCTCGATGTCAACTCCATAGTCGGGACAACTCCTCAACACCTCATTGAACCTGCTTCATGATCATGCCTCGAATAAAGCTTTGTCCATATTTCGGTGGAACTACAAGATCTTCATTTTCTTCTGAATGATCAAAGATGGTGGAAAGAAGGCAACAAGGAATTCTTCTCGGAGATCTTCCCAAGTGCGGATGCTGCTGCAATCCAGGGCTGTAAACCACATCAGAGCCTGATCCCGAAGTGAGAAGAAAAACAAGCGCAGACGGATCACATATTGGCTAACTCCATTCTACTTGATGGTCTCACACACCTCCATAAACACTCGGAGATGAATGTATGGATCCTCCACCGCTCAGCCACCAAATTAGTTCTATTGAACCATCTGAATCAAGTTGGTTTTGAGTTCAAAGTTATTGGCAGTGATACCAATAACAAATCCCTCATTGTCGGGTTGTGATTTGTATCTCCTTGCCATGGCATTGGGATCTTCATCATCTGAGTCTTCTCGGCGCAGCCTTTCTTGTTCTCTTTCTCTGTCTCTCCTTGCAGACTCGGCTCTATCTACTTCTCTTTCAGCTATCAGTTGTATGATTACTTCCTTCATCTGGTTGACCTCTTGGATTAAAAGAAGGGCACCCCTTGTTGTAACTTGAGTATCAAGTTCCTCCAATGGTGGCATCTCTAGATCGTCTTCTTCGTGCTGATGTTGTGGTGGCTCCATGTTGATGATTGTGCTTTGCTATTCCTTATTTTTCCTCCTCTGGACTGTGGCCTCGATTTCTGGGTCAAAAGCTTCGAGTGGTTTGCCCCGAGCCCTTGTGTTCATGCAACCTAAGAAAAAACACGCAAAAATTAGCGTTTGTGTCGACCGACAAGGGCTCTGTTGATCGACACAATTGTCACAACTATGTCGACCGACACAGTGAGTGTCGACAAAACAGAGGACAAATTTAGAAAATTACGCACTCACATAAACACGAAAATTAAAAAAAAAATAAAATAAAAACTCAATCCAATAAATTTAAAAACAAACGAATAATAAAATAGAATCTAACAGTCCCCGACAACGACGCCAATTCGATCACTGTAAAAATTACAGATAAATTATAATATAGTAATGCAAATAAATTATAAAACCCTAAAGTTGTTGAACCCACAGAGACTGTATAGCGAGACTATTCTATATACTAGTCATAGTTTCCAAATCATAGTTGTTTGAGTAAATCAAATTATGGTTTTGGTTTTGGAATTTAAAGATGACAATGCAGAAAAATAAAGGATTTTGAAAACAGAATTTTAAAGATACAGATTTCAAGGCAGATAATCAAATCATTAACATGCAAAAATAATCAATTCAACAATGGGGAACAATTAGATTTGAATGGATTAAATTTCGTGTTTAGCAATTTAAACCTAGATTACTAATGTGTGACTATCTCCTCTCGGTCTCAAGAACACAACATTAACCTATCTCATTAATTATCTAATTAAATCCTACAATTTGAATCTTCATTTTGAGACAGAAAATAAATGCATTCAATTATCTCTTCCCATTACTAATTTTCACCTCTCGATCCTTCATTAATTTTAGATTTGATTGAATAAAAATCAAGAATTGAACCATGCTATTGAGTTGAATCATTCATTTATACATCAGAAAAGATTATCAAACCCTAGAATCTGCTAGAGTTTCTAGCCAATAAACATGGATAGAAATAAAGCAAGCATTTTATTAAAAGTCATAAATTACCTTACAAGGACAATGGGAACCTTGAAAGTCTTGGAAAAACTCCAATGCTATAATGTTCTAAGTGTAAGAAGGAATAATTTTCGAGCCCTGAGTGAGTGGTATTTATAGAGGAGTAAATACATCTCAACAAGGTATTTGGCTAAAATATAAAAATATCCAAACTGGGCAAATCTTGCTCTTCCGGCCTCGATGTCGATCGATAGGGAGCCTATCGATCGACAAAAGTACAATGTGTCGATGCCCTTTGAGCTTCCTTGTTGGTTGATCCTTGTTCAACCTTCGTGTCGATAGACACAGGGAGCATCGATCGACATGGACCGCTTGTGTCGAGCCTTCTCTTCTGCAACTGCTTTCGTTCGACATCCATCCTCTATGTCGATCAACATACACCCTATCGATCGACACAAAGGTCATGCTTCAGGTTTTCGGCTTGTCTTCCTCGTCGATCGACTTTTCGTGTGTCAATCAAAGCAGCAACTGTGTCAAACTCGACTCTTTTCACCTTTTGATCACTTTTAGCCTCAAAAACCTACAAAACTTAGCATAGCAAGTATAACATCCTCTATAATGTACTCATGCACGAAAATAACTAAAAACCTAACTTAATTGCACTAAAATAAAGGAGAAAAACATTTATAAGTGAGTGTAAATATGAGTTTATCAAGGAGATCATTTCGATTGCATTGGTATTGACAACCGACTCTTCGTATTCAAAAAGATGTGGCAATAGGGAATGGACCCTAAAACCTAGCCGTGGTTATCTGAAGGAGTGGTCTATGGCTGACGAAAAGGTGTCTGATTCAACCTTTGACTCAAGTCCTTGAGACGTGAGTCAATCGAAGTGTCGTAACTTCATTCCTTTGCGTTTGATCATCAATTATTGTGATGAGCAAACAATTTTTTAGAATAATTCCCGCTCCTTAGGTAATGCTGATTTGGCAAGAACTTATCTTCCATCAAGCTGAGTGGCCAGTCGTCAGTTTGATACATGACGACATCGAATATATGAGATCTCCAGTTTGCAAGTTTCTCAAGAAATCCAAAAACTGAGAGCTTGGACTTAGTTTTATTCCACTTCCACATTAGAACTTCGTGCATGAGAGCTTGGACTCACACTATAGGAATTTTATTTGTCGTGAAGTAAATCACTTAATCCCTATAAGTCTGGATCGTTCTATGGATGTTGTAAACAATTACCAATCGATAGTAAACTCTATGCATGCTCTTATGAATTTAATTTGATGGTTTTTAGGAATACGTTAACTTCGTAGAGTCTGAAACGATCTTTCGCGTTGAATCTAAACTTGCAATTCCACCACTCGATTTGAATAAATCTGCGGAATAAGAAATTAGAACAAACCCTAATTTCAAGATTTAATCAAAATAGAAAAAGGAAGAAGGCTTTTCTCCAGATTAGATCTTCACATTTGTATCCCAATGCGTTCAATCTAGCTACTGGGGAGGATTCCACAAGATTGTGCTGCAGAGACGGAGTCGAATCTCTTCCTCCCACTACAGTAGGCGCCGCCCTCTCTCTCTCTCCTCCTTTAAAGGGTTTCAATTGTTGTGACTTATGAAATCTGAGGAGAGAATGGGCTATTAATAGACCTAGGGTAAAACTCTAATGGGCTCCTTCTAGCGTATTATTTGGGCCAAACCTGGGACCTAAAGCAAAAAATAAAGTGGGTCTATGAATTAATTAATTCTTATGTCCACAACCCAGGACACAATTAATTAATTAATCCTTCTTCACCACATAATTAATACTGACCTACCTTTTTATTACCACGTTATGAGAACGGGCTGCATTTACTTAAGAATCCCCATATTTAAGGTTACTGGACATTCATTAATTAATTGGAGCCTCTAATAAGCTCCCCACAATTAATTAATTTCTTATTTTCCTGAGCAGTACCACTCAAACCTTATCACTCGTGCTTGAACTTAATCAACCTGCAGAACTTTAGCATGATGAACATTATTGAGCTCCTCAGGGAATGTCCTCATCCTATTACTCGGATATGGTAACCTAACTCCAGTCATAGAGCGTACTACATGAACTATTGTTACCCAAGATGCGGGTCTACGAGCACGTTACTCAGGCTCTTCACCATGGCAAGTCAAAGCAACGGTCAACCCGTGCATACCCCTGAACCTTCTTGAGGGTTTGTACTCAATCAAGAACGAGATCTTGTATTCTCTGATGTCAGACCGAAGAATACATCTCACTGTGGTCCAATCAATATGCAACCGTATGCACCAACATATCAACTGATCAAGACAAATCACTTCTTTCCGACTATGTTGTTGCCTACAGTGACAGACTTATCCTCAAAGCTATCTCAGTTGTGATAATATTTATATCTCACTAGGTCAGGTGATCATACTGTCTTTTGCGATCTACAACACATCGTATGATTGTCCCTATTGCTGAGATAAGAGGATACCTGTAACATCTCCCCCCCAGGGACCGATGTTAGGGCCTGCAGTCCGATGCACCCCAACCCACACCTACCCCTCAGGGCACGGGCTTCTACCCTCGGTGCTAGGGCCGTAGCCCTTCTCCAGCTCCAACTGGCAGGTTGTTGGCAAGGGGGATCGAACACCCCACCTACCCTTTAACATCAAACCTTAAAGGGAAGATGTCACCACCAACTCTTTTTGTAACATCTCCCCCCATGGACCGATGTCAGGGCCTGCAGTCCGATGCACCCCAACCCACACCTACCCCTCAGGGCACGGGCGTCTACCCTCGGTGCTGGTGGTGACATCTTCACTTTAAGGTTTGATGTTAAAGGGTAGGTGGGGTGTTCGATCCCCCTTGCCAACAACCCGCCAGTTGGAGCTGGAGAAGGGCTATGGCCCTAGCACCGAGGTTAGACGCCCGTGCCCTGAGGGGTAGGTGTGGGTTGGGGTGCATCGGACTGCAGGCCCTGACATCGGTCCCTGGGGGGAGATGTTATAATATCATTATTACTCGCACGTAAGTTTGTTTAACAAATATGAAATAAAGCTGAATGTATACTCATTGTAATAAATATTTTCTGTATACAAAACCCAACATACACCGCTTTGGCGATTTTACTGATTCTTTGCTTGTGACATTTTTTTTCTCCTCATGCAATACAGGACATTTAATTGAGACATTGTGAGTGTGTGTGGAGTCCTTTTGGAAGTAGATTTCCTAATCAGACCTCAGAGAATTTGTTTCGGTCATGTAAGATATCCAGATGATCGTTGACCATCTTGGATAGCCTTCCTAGCCCTTTGAAATAAAAATGATTTGGGCTTAGGCCTCAAGTAGTTGTTCTCCCAACTTGGAATACTCCTTCTATCGTACATAGTAAGAAAGTTTTGTCTCTGGTTATTCATATAACCAAGCAGATTGTTTGACCCCTTCTTGCCATGAACTATCTGTGTGGTCAAACTGGTTGTTGAAACTGATTTCCTCACAGTGGGAACAAACTGGTCTCCCAGTTTCTTAGGTTGAACTGACTTCCTCTCAGTTTGTGATTTTTTCAGTTTAAGGACATACTGTTGACCCAGTTTCTCCTTATATAAGGGTTTTCTAATCACTCTTTGATTGGCCAATTTGGTGTTGTTGGCTGACCAACATTTAATCTTGCCAGTTTGATGATCCTTGCATTTCGATCCATGATTAAAACAAAAATCTTAAAAATACATAAAACAAAGGGAATTTAAAAAAATGACTCTGGAAAATATATAAAAATTCAATTAAATACATTAAAAAAACTCGAAATATGCACTAACTAGAAGTAGAAACATTTTTTTATGGCGACTAGCTTTCCATCCATGATTAAAACAAAAATCTTAAAATGCCGCATAATGCACGAGTTTTACCATCAATGCTTCTTGCATTTTTATAGAAGACGAAAAATGAGCCATACAAACGAAGATTAGCGGTATTTGAATTGAATATCAGTGTTGATATTTGTGTATTTGATATGGAATAATTATTTGCATTAGGGAAGGTCTTGGGTTAGGCAGACCTAAACGATTTAGGCGGGTTTTATCCATTAACCTAAGCTCAAACCCATATAATATACCCTAATTGGGATTAATAAACCCTATTTGGGATGGGTCAACCCATTTGGGTAGGATAAAATCCGCCTAAACCGTTTAGGCTTGCCTAACGCAAGTTTTTGCCTATGCATTATATTTGAAACTTCTTATATTTCGTCCTTTTTCTTAAACCGTTAAACGTGGTATATGGGATTTTTGTGTTTGACAATTACACCCTTAAATTGCAAATTACATTGAATAAAAGAAAATTTGCATAACATTTCACAAATGAATACATTAAATATAGACGGTTGATCATTATTTTATATTATTGTTTGGATTAATTCTTATTTAAGACACTATACTATTAGGGATGTAAATGAACCAAACTGTTCGTAAGCTATTTGGATCTCGACTCGATAAAAACTCGTTCGAGTTCGATTAGTAAAGCTCGTTTATTAAATGAACCAAACTTGAGCATCAAAGTATTCGACTCGTGAGCTCGTGGGCAGGCTTATTAGCTAAAATTAGTAAGAAATATAAAATAATTACTTTTTAAAAATAATATTTTCATGATTTAAGAGTAACAATAATAATAAAAAATCTATCCAATGATGAAAAATACTTAGAATTTGAGCATGAATATGATATATTTTTTTGGAATAAATAACATTTTCTTCAAAATAATAATGAAAATTTTAAATATATTCTAAATTTAGAAAGTTCGTTTAGGCTCGATAATGTTCGTGAACATCAAAGTATTCGATTAAAAAGTTCGAAGCTCAACTTGAAACTAAACGAGTCAAACTTGAGCACGACACTACTCGACTCGACTCAGTTCAATTACACCCCTAATTATACTATAGCCTAGTTATGCCTGGGATCTCACACCCCTCACTTTCAGACATTTATCTATCACGGGGTTTAGGTTTTTGTCAATAATATAGGCTGTGTAATCAACAATTCATACAAAAATGGTATGAAATTAGTGCAAATTGGTGGGCTAGCAGAGGTAGTGCCACTTGCATAAATTCATTGCGAAATTCAAAACCAGACAAGAAAAAAAAAAAAAAAAAAAAAAAGTAGTGGGGTTTTGGTTTGGGTCTTGTCATGGCCATGAGAGTAAATTATACATGTAAAATATATAGTGAAAAAATAAACCACCAACAAAAAAATTAGGTTCTAACTATATGTTATGTTATTATAAATCCAAGTTATGGTTTTTTGTTTAATGAATATTTCAGTTACGTCAAAAATGGATTTTCAATATTTTTGTATGCGAAATTGAGATGAGAGGAATATGTATATAATATCCTTATTCAGAGAGTGCTAAATTTCAAGGATTAAATTGAGTGCATGGAAGAAAAGATAAGTGAGAAATTATTGACTATTAATGCAATACTAAAAATAATCAAATGATGGGATGTTTGTATTATCTCGTGAGACTTAAAATTAGGAAAATCATATCCATGCAAGAATTTAATCCCCTTTTCCAATGGCCATCAATCACAGCATGAAATTTCAATCTGTCATCTATTTACAATAATAGCACTGATATGCTATAAAATCATAGCCGCATAAATTATATTAAGAATTTTAACCAATAAGACTCAGAAAAACTATATAATTATTTATTGGAGAAAAATAAGGGGTAGAAAACAAATCCAAACAAGAAGTGAAGAATTTAGAGAGATGTAGGGCCTTTTTGTTGCTTTAAAATGGATGGAGATGCAATGGAAATCCATTTAATTTAAGGGTGATTCTAAACACAGCCACAATATTTCTCTTTACAACCACTTTTATTAGAATATTATTATTTTATCTTTGAATTTAAAATTACTAATTTAAAATCTTAAAAAAAAATAGCTTTCATTTTAATACAAATGGGCTACAAAGACCTCTCTCCCTACGACTTATGAAGTTTGGAGACTTTCAAATACAATGGTCATATCTTTATTTCTTATTCATCTTCTAAACTACTACTCTGCTATGCGTTATTACCGTTTTTATTAATCTTCTATGTTGCTACACTGCTATTCATTGTTGTTGCGGGTTGTCCCTCTCATGAAAATGATGGCACCATTGATGTCGGGCTAGCACCCTGAGGAGATGGCGCCGCCGCATAAATAAGTTGCCTCTTGAATAAGATGTCAGAGCTTATCGTCTCTATCAATAATAAATTCAAAATATTTGTATGAGATTAACGACCTTTCTATCACGATTTATTCAACTTAACTAACCTTTAAGTTTGTTGCAGATCCTTTCAATTCACAAATTCATAAACTGGGTTGATGAATCAATATGGTTACGATATTTCCACTCAATGTTATCTACAGCAAAGCATTCACCACCATGATAGTGCTACTTAAATCCAAGCCGGGTGGGCTAATTTAAAGAGAGAAATCATGAAATAGCCATTTTGGCTATAACACATATCGATTTTAGCCAATTTTATGTACATCTCACGAAAATGGCCAAAAGTACATTTTTTCTGATATGTGTCATACTTTTCAGGTTTTTTGAATTTTGAAATTTGACAAAAGTAATAAAAATATATATATAAGTAAAAATATTGGAGGGACCGAGTGTGATTCAGTAGAAATATCTGAAAAAATTTAAATACTCAATTTAATAAAAAAAAAATTTTAAAAAACCGAGTGCGACTCCGAGTACGACCCGAGTGCGACTCACTGTTGACACGTGACTCAGAGATAGTGGCCGACACGGTAGCGACGCCGACTGCGACCGAGTGCGACTCGGTCAAAATAATTAAAAATAACGACTCAGTCAAATATTAATGTGAAACCCTACAATCTGGTCCCCCCCATTCACATTCGTCTTTTTTTTCTCATTCACAGATCGCAGTCGTTCCATTCCGGCCGTCGAGCACCCCCGCCCGTCCAGCACCGTCGCTGTCGCTGTCGCTGTCGCCGTCGCCGTCGCCATGGCCGCTGGTTATGAGGTTAGTTCCTAAAATTGATTTTTTGGCCTATATATTTCATGAATCGTGTGTTATTAAATTGTTTGATGTGTGTTTATTTTTGGATTTATATTGTTGATAAATTTTGAATTATTTAAGGGTTAATGTTGAATAATTGTTTGGTTAATTTCGTGTGTATGAATATTTTGATGGAAATTTGTGTCTATTATTAGGGTAATTTCGTGTGTCTTTACATTTTGGTTAATTGTTTGGTTAATTGTTGATAAATGTTGAATTATTTTGATGGATTATTTAATCTATGAATTATAATTTATTTTTTGTTTATTAGGGTAATGGTTGAATTATTATATTTGTGGTTTATTAGTTTATTTTAATTGTTTATATGTCTATTATTGGTTTATTAGGTAGGGTAATTGTTTATTTTTTATTTTAATCTATGTAATCGTGTTTTGTTTTTTTGATTTAATGGTTATTTGGAATTTTTTGTAGTTTTTAGGATTAATTTATCATTATTTAATTGTGATGGTATTATATGTGCAGATTGAATGGATTAGACGTGAGTTACATGGTGCATCTAGTAAAATAAACTTATGCACTAAAGTTTCTGTATTAGATCACATAGATGTAACATTACGGTCTGTAGGAGGGGGGCAGTTGGTAGAACAGTTCAAGAATGGACCTTTTGGGAACTTATTAAATTGGAAAAAGCAGGGTCCAAGTGCATCTCAAGCACTTTTAGAATTATTAAGTTACCAAATTAGATCTCCCAACCCATCTGAATTATGGTTTTTAATTGGTGGTCAGCCTATTAGATTCTCAGTGACGAAGTTTGCCCTAGTGACTGGTTTTATGTTTGGATCTAGTAGTTTTGATGTTGCTGGACATTATGACCCATCTAGTACTACAATTTATGTACAGTTTTGTGGTGGTAGGTCTATTAGTGCCAGGGATTTGTTAGGTTTATTCAAGGATACCAAAGTAGATAAAACTAGACATGACTTGTACTTGAAGGTGGCTAATCTCCTAGCATTATGGTACTTCGTACTTGGGTATTCGGAGAAGCGCAAGATAGAACCCTGGATGTATGAATTAGTTGATAGGTGGGATATTTGGTGTGGATTTCCATGGGGTGCATACGCGTATCAGTCTTTACTTCATTATATAGCGTATGTTCCCACCACAGTTGCTGAACTTGGTCAAAGCTTTCATCTTGGTGGACCGATTTGGGCTTTGCAGGTAAATTATTGTAACGTTTATTGCTTCATTGTTGCGAGATAATTTTAATTAACCAGGACATTTATTTGTGTAGGTATGGTCTTACGAGGCCATTCCGAAACTGGGAGCTGATTGTTGTACAGTAAAATCGCCGAGGGTTATTCCAAGATTTTTGAATTGGAAGTTTAGCAGGCCAGAGACTAAGAATTGGAGTACTTTTTTTGCTGATCCGAGTGTAAGTAATTGCGATAAATATTTTTAGATTTTTAAATATATGTACTTACAATTTTTTTCTTATTGCAGCTGTCAGCCTTGCCTTTTCTATATCCTACTGCTGAGGAGAAGCGCAGTGCATATTATCTGTCTAGTCAGCAAGAGAATCCCATTGGCGTGCCATTTCACATGCCTGAGAATCCAGTACGCCCAACCAGGAGACAAGATGACGGTCTCCCTATTCTATTTCGTCGAGCACCCCATGCAGGAGGAAGTGGACATGCTGATCAGGGGCAACATGATGATGAGGGGTCCAATGCTGGTCATGAGGGTTTAGGGGGAGACGATGATGAAGATCAGGGGCATAATCTGGCTGGAGGGTCTCGTGAGGGAGGACGGCAGGATCCACCGGACTCCGGAGGATCTCGTAGGCGCAATCGTTCGACCCGACATGGTTCTTCATCTAGTGGGTCCTCTGGTGATTCTAGGATATTTCGTGGATCACGGAGATTGATTGCGCTGATCCGAGATACAGTAGCTTCAGCTGTTACTGCTGCGGTGAATGCTGCAGTGCCAGCGGCGGTTGAACGTGCATTCCATAGCTATGGATGTAGACGTGATGATGTTACCGAGTCTAGCCGGAGACGTGAGATGGAGAAGTTGCCGGATCAGTCGCCACTGCGTGAGCAGGAGCAGGATCAGTCGCCACTGCGTGAGCCCCGCAGGCATAGTTCAGTAGAGACTGGTCGGCGTCGCAAGGCCAGACCAGGTGCTCATGAGCATCGCAGACATAGTTCGGCACAGCCACTTGATATACCCGGGACTTCAGCCACTCCGAGCCATTTTGATATACCCGGCAGTTCAGCTACTCCGAGGCAACTTGATATACCCGGTAGTTCAGCCACTCCGAGCCATTTTGATATACCCGGTAGTTCACCCACTCCGATCCATTTTGATATACCAGAGTTGTTATCCAGCCCCATCAGCACTTATAATAGAGAGCTAGCATTGCTCGTCAGGGACGACCAAGAGTTGACGGTATGTTCTTATAAGTTATTTATGTTATTGTATATTGTCACTATAATTATGTCTTATAATAATGTGTAGGTTGGAGATGGACGTCCGTTGGGAATCACCACAGCGATTTATTGCAGTTATCATGATTGGCGACAGTCTGGACAGCCATTCTGAAGTTTTATCTCTAACGGTCAGACGTTCCAGCTGCGACAAAGTTGGTTCACTCATATTGAAAACATGAGTGAACAACTTGATGACTGCACGAATGAGTGGTATACCCAGATCAGACAGAAGACTGGACCACCTAAAAGACGTTTTGTCAGGCCAGAGTTCTATGTAAGTCAATGTCATTCCATTTTCACGCATCTTTATTTATCTTATTTTATAAACTAATTGTAGTTTGTTGTTTATGTTTTTAAAGGAATTAATGAAAAATACCAAGAGAGATGAATATTCATCACGGCTCCAGCAATTTATTAGAGGAATGGACTCATCGACATCGACTGATTGGTTTGGAGCAGATGAGGTCAGTCAACTCCATATTTTATTTTATTTATATTAATGAAAATATATAACTTAAATTAATTAATGATTATTTTTTTTCGCAGATTATTGTTCCATGCAAAGTTGGGAAGAGGTGGTACATTGTTTCCATTTGGATCACGAGTTGGACTGTTGAGGTGTTTGATGCATACTGTACGTCGCTGGAACTGCCTCAAGTGCAGAAGATACTGAGCGAGATAAGAAAAATGACTGATCATTTTCATTGGTATCTCCGGAGATGTGGGTATTGGGATCAGAACACATTGGGGTTGCGCGAACCCGGTGTAGGTAAGATGGCCGTGTCAATGGTTTACAAATTCAAGAGCACTGTTCCACACCTTCACGATATATTCGCTTGTGCGCACATGGATCAGAAAGCATTTGGAGTACCTAATATTGCATGGATGGAAAATGTTGACAATATACCTAGATATAGGAAATATCTAGCTATGATGTTTTACCTAAACACTGTTTGAGTTTGGTTTCATTTTGGACATGTTTGTATTCGTCGGCAAACACTTTAGTTTATTCATTACAACAAACGAGATGATGTTATTCATTACAGACAAAGTCGAAATCCACTAATTGTTCGTAGTTCGATCTGGACATGTGCGCTTAGTGTGTATTTCAGATCTGCATATACTGCATTTTTTCTGAGCGCGTTGCCTACTACTTGAAGATTGACCAATAACGGCACCTGATGGGCGTCTACGAGATCTAGGTCGTCCAGCTTGACGAGAGATGATTGGAGGCAGGACACACAACGAGCTTGCTTCAGCAGAAACATCCCATTCGTCTTGCGGTGGCAGTGACTGCACGACTCCACCGTATATTTCTCGCCAAGTTGATGTCTTATAGTAATGACTTACATAGTCGTACGGGTTCAACGCAACATGACTGTCACAATTACGATTAAGTTAATAACATATTATAAACTGAAAATTAACTTAAATACATTTACCTAATTGCCGCAACCGCATGCGAGCACGGGATGAGGTCCAGTTGCAACTCACGACAATCGCATGTAGATAACTTGAGATCAACCCTCCAAGTTCTGTTTCCTTCATTCACCTTCATTTTCATTGCTGATATGGGTACCACTGAATATGTATGCGAGAGTTCTACTAACGGTGTTATTTTTGCAACAGCCTCCTCCGTCAAGATATCCTCGCGGGCAGATGCCTTAGCTCTTTTTTCATCAAACCATTTTTCAAGAATACCTCTGTAGGTGTCAATAATAGAGCAGATAGGCAAACGTCGTGCATCCAGTAAGCGAGCATTGAAAACCTCAGCTGCATTTGATGTCAAGAAACTATATCGACGTACAGGACATTGCGACCTAGCCCATCGATCTGGTCCTACCTCCAATAGTTTCTGAAAGGCTGCTGGCTTCTTCTGATTGATTCTGTCCATCGCTTGTTGATATGTTGCCGATCGGTAAGCGTAAGCTGCACGTTGGTACAGCGCAGCAATGTCCTTACCGTACCCTGTCATTTTATTTAGAAGATGGTAAAAACATAAGCCGTGTGGCACACCAGGATACACTTCACTGATCGCATTCGAGATGCTAATGTGTTGGTCGGATACAATCAACATTTGATCTGTGCATCCATAAGAAATCCGAAATCGAGACATGAACCACTTCCAACACTCATCATTCTCGATGCTGCCGACACCAATAGCAAGTGGAAAGACATTTTCGTTACCATCTTTTGTGACAGCAACAAATAAGACGCCTTTGTTTCTACCCTTCAAATGAGTGGCGTCAACAACGATAACCGGTCTTAATAACCCGTTCTGAAACGCAGTCCGTGAAACACCTAGAGCAACAAAACAATGACGAAATCTTCCATCAGAATCAATCTCCAAATCTGTTAAAGTACCTGGATTGTATTGTCTTAACACCTCCAGATATTTGGGCAGCATAGAAAAAGAATCTTCTATACCACCATAGATCATCGAAATTGCTGCATTTCGAGCTTTTAGTGCAACGCCATAGCTAGTACGGATCCCAAATGATGCCTGCAACTCCGTCATAATTTCACGGGGTTTTACGATTGTTCCTTGCTGACGCATCTTTCGTGCAAAATACGCGGCAACAGCTTTGGAACGGACATTCCGGGATCCTATGCCTGCAAGATTGTTAACGCAATCATGATTACGATGGAACTTGCGTATGATCCAGCAACTACCTCTGCATGATGCCCGTATGAAGAACGAACAATAGGCACTTCGTTTGCAAGCGTACTCAATGCGAGTACTAGATGAGCGCACCACTTTAATTCAACACGTTGCTCCATATGCAATAGAGATACGGCAATTAGAAGATCGTCCTTCGTATAGAAGATAGAGCCCAATGAAAGTTCCCGATCTAGTATGGCTGCAACATCTCGTACCACTGGTGACTGTGATGAATCCAACGATATAATTGGAACTAGCCAATTATTTAGATCGCCTTCAACGTGACATGAATCCGGGAGAGGATGGGTTGGCATAAGATTGGATATAAACGCACTCATTCCACCAACTGATCGAATCCATGCAGAAAACTCAGCCACCGTAAAATTCTTTAATGCATCAGAATTGATGAAATCTTCATCATCACTTGACTCCTCCTCGGATTCCTCGTCCTCCACTTCATCATTAGAGTCAACAACACGACCCTCACCTGTTGTGTGGTGATCGGTATTTATGTTCTCCTCCTCCTCCTCCTCGTATTCTTCATGGGGAGGCTCATCATTTAAGTTGGGTATTTGGGAGCTCCGAGAACCACCTTCTGATGACGTACCAAAAACTAATGAGTCCCCAAATCTTTGTAGATCTTCCAAACCTGGACTAAAATGCTGGTACAATGGTGGACTGCAAGATGAAAAAAACGGCCGGTATGGGGATGACTCCCGATGTGAAGTCCCAACACCGGTACTCGCCGTATAATTCATAACAATATAAACATGCGGCTCCGAATAAAGAGCAATCAATCGTTGAAGGTCTAGATCCGTCACCAACAACGATTTTATAGATCTGCCACTTCGGGATTGTGCAGTGTAATAAATATTATACTCACCGAGTATGGCTTCCGCATCAAAAATAAGTTGAATGTTGCTTCTTAATGCGGCTATGGAAATGTTGGCGATTGGTATGTAAACCAGTCGTTCTTGTCCGCCAATGTAGTTGCATGAGTCATCTCATTGCCCATTGTAGTGAAGAATTACGTTGCACCAATTTTCCATTTTGAGAAACAAAAGAATTTATTTTGATGAAGATAGATGGAGACTGAAAGTGAAAGTGAAACAAAAGCTGTAGTGCGAAGAAATGTTTATGCCACCACAAACTTCACGTCAATTATATAAGTTATAAAGAGTGTCGGCAAATAGTTGAAGGAAATACAATTGATCAAATAAAAAAAATGAATTGATTTAAATTTTCAACAATATCATGTACGATTCATTACTCTTCACATAATATTTCAGACAACCTATATCATAGGTATGCAGTGTGCATGGACTCATCATATCAATATGTTTGAACACTTTATTGCACTAATATGCAATAGCAAAATAAGTAAAAAATTCTCGTTCAAATTCAACTCAAAAGAATACCAAATAGATTTTTATAAATTAAATAGGAAGATTTAGATTTTTAAAATTTAAATATAAATTTAAAACATAAAAAAAAAAAATTTAATTGAGTGAGACCGGGTCGCCACCGATCCCACTCGGTGGCACTCGGGTCTCACTCGGTGGGACCCACAAAATATATATATAAAAAAATAAATTGAGTGCGACCGAGTCGCAACCGTTCGCACTCGGTGGCACTCGGTTCGCACTCATGTGGGACCCACAATTTTTTTAAATATATAATTAATTGAGTGCGACCGAGTCGCAACCGATCCCACTCGGTTCGCACTCATGTGGCCCCCACAGTCACATTTTAAACGAATTTTAAATTAAAAAAAAGCCGAGTGAGACCAATATTTTCCATTTTAATTTTTAAAAATGCCGATAGCTACCCTAATTAATTATTTTCGTGGGTAAATAAATAGATTTTGGTTCATAAATCTATAAAATTAGTTATCAACAAATTTTAACTAAAAGATTAGACATATAAGTCAGAATAATTGCAATCAAATGATTTGTAAACTAATTCCAAGGCTAAAAATTGTACTTTTGGCTAAAATTACAATGAGTTAACAAAAGTGGCTAAAATTGATATGTGTTATAAGAAAATGGCTAGCAGAGATAGCGCCACTTGCATAAATTCATTGCGAAATTCAAAACCAGACAAGGAAAAAAAAAAAAAGTAGTGGGGTTTTGGTTTGGGTCTTGTCATGGCCATGAGAGTAAATTATACATGTAAAATATATAGTGAAAAAATAAACCACCAACAAAAAAATTAGGTTCTAACTATATGTTATGTTATTATAAATCCAAGTTATGGTCTTTTGTTTAATGAATATTTCAGTTTCGTCAAAAATGGATTTTCAATATTTTTGTATGCGAAATTGAGATGAGAGGAATATGTATATAATATCCTTATTCAAAGAGTCCTAAATTTCAAGGATTAAATTGAGTGCATGGAAGAAAAGATAAGTGAGAAATTATTGACTATTAATGCAATACTAAAAATAATCAAATGATGGGATGTTTGTATTATCACGTGAGACTTAAAATTAGGAAAATCATATCCATGCAAGAATTTAATCCCCTTTTCCAATGGCCATCAATCACAGCATGAAATTTCAATCTGTCATCTATTTACAATAATAGCACTGATATGCTATAAAATCATAGCCGCATAAATTATATTAAGAATTTTAACCAATAAGACTCAGAAAAACAATATAATTATTTATTGGAGAAAAATAAGGGGTAGAAAACAAATCCAAACAAGAAGTGAAGAATTTTGAGAGATGTAGGGCCTTTTTGTTGCTTTAAAATGGATGGAGATGGAATGGAAATCCATTTAATTTAAGGGTGATTCTAAACACAGTCACAATATTTCTCTTTACAACCACTTTTATTAGAATATTACTATTTTACCCTTGAATTTAAAATTACTAATTTAAAATCTTAAAAAAAATAGCTTTCATTTTAATACAAATGGGCTACAAAGACCTCTCTCCCTACGGCTTATGAAGTTTGGAGACTTTCAAATACAATGGTCATATCTTTATTTCTTATTCATCTTCTAAACTACTACTCTGCTATGCGTTATTACTGTTTTTATTAATCTTCTATGTTGCTACACTGCTATCCATTGTTGTTGCGGGTTGTCCCTCTCATGAAAATGATGGCACCATTGATGTCGGGCTAGCACCCTGAGGCGATGGCGCCGCCGCATAAATAAGTTGCCTCTTGAATAAGATGTCAGAGCTTATCGTCTCTATCAATAATAAATTCAAAATATTTGTATGAGATTAACGACCTTTCTGTCACGATTTATTCAACTTAACTAACCTTTAAGTTTGTTGCAGATCCTTTCAATTCACAAATTCATAAACTGGGTTGATGAATCAATATGGTTACGATATTTCCACTCAATGTTATCTACAGCAAAGCATTCACCACCATGATAGTGCTACTTAAATCCAAGCCGGGTGGGCTAATTTAAAGAGAGAAATCATGAAATAGCCATTTTGGCTATAACACATATCGATTTTAGCCAATTTTATGTACATCTCACGAAAATGGCCAAAAGTACATTTTTTCTGATATGTGTCATACTTTTCAGGTTTTTTGAATTTTGAAATTTGACAAAAGTAATAAAAATATATATATAAGTAAAAATATTGGAGGGACCGAGTGTGATTCAGTAGAAATATCTGAAAAAATTTAAATACTCAATTTAATAAAAAAAAAATTTTAAAAAACCGAGTGCGACTCCGAGTACGACCCGAGTGCGACTCACTGTTGACACGTGACTCAGAGATAGTGGCCGACACGGTAGCGACGCCGACTGCGACCGAGTGCGACTCGGTCAAAATAATTAAAAATAACGACTCAGTCAAATATTAATGTGAAACCCTACAATCTGGTCCCCCCCATTCACATTCGTCTTTTTTTTCTCATTCACAGATCGCAGTCGTTCCATTCCGGCCGTCGAGCACCCCCGCCCGTCCAGCACCGTCGCTGTCGCTGTCGCTGTCGCCGTCGCCGTCGCCATGGCCGCTGGTTATGAGGTTAGTTCCTAAAATTGATTTTTTGGCCTATATATTTCATGAATCGTGTGTTATTAAATTGTTTGATGTGTGTTTATTTTTGGATTTATATTGTTGATAAATTTTGAATTATTTAAGGGTTAATGTTGAATAATTGTTTGGTTAATTTCGTGTGTATGAATATTTTGATGGAAATTTGTGTCTATTATTAGGGTAATTTCGTGTGTCTTTACATTTTGGTTAATTGTTTGGTTAATTGTTGATAAATGTTGAATTA
>JAPKLW010000412.1:168039-212494 GCA_026898455.1 Plectranthus barbatus
TGATTCATGCTTTTATTTTCAACCATTGATGGAAACAATCTAAATGCTCAAATTCATTCTTATATATTATCATATACTTAAGTTTTATTATGGGATCTAATATATATCTATACTAGATTGCAACCCGCGCGTTGCGCGGATTATATATATAATAATATAATAATATTATTTAATATATATTTTATTTTAGTTATATATTTGTTGACAAAAAATGAGTATCAATTTTTTTTGTGAGATGCACACATACACACACAAATAACTTTATTTAATGAAACATATATACTTTCACTATGAAAATGCATTATGAGTATTGAAAACAATTACTCCATTAAAAAAAACTTAATGCGAAGAAAAGTAATAAATCCAATAACATTACATAATGGATTTTATTTTTCTAAATCTGAATGCTGAACAATACTTATTATATAAATATAAATATCTATATATTTATATTTATTTAAACTAGTAATATTATAAATTCTCAAAAATCTCCATGTACACGACATTTGAAGTTTTTGAAGCATTATTGGTGTCCTTGTCACATATGAAAATCTTCAATCCAGTACGACTTATGACCCTTTTCACAGCAACATATAATTGTCCACGCGCAAATACTAGTTTGCTCAGTAAAATTCATACATGAGATAGCGACTGTCCCGGACTCTTATTGATGGTCATAGCATAAGAAACTTGTATTGAAAATTGTCTTCGCTGAAATTTAAATGGGATTCGATGTTCTGATGGTATAATAGTCATCCTAGGTATCAATACCTTTTCACCAATATTTTTTCCACTTAAAATTTTGGCCTCTATTATGTGATTACCAAGTTGCGTCAAAACCAATCGTGTCACATTGCATAAGCCAGAGGAAGGATCAATGTTCATCAACAACATAATCGGAGTTTCAACTTTCAAATTCAATTCATGATTTGGTAATCCAGAACACTTCAATATATTACGGAACTCTGGTGTGTGCACCTCACTTAGAATATCAGCCACACTTTATGTTCTGCACATAGAATTTGAACTTAAGTATGCCCTGCCAACATTGTTGTTCAGTGATAGCATATATTGATTGACCGTCTCAACAACTTCATTTGTTGGTGCCAAAATAACCCTATCCTGCGAGCATGAGACATCTAATAATCCTACATTGTTGTAGGATATATAGTATCAACAATAGCTTTGATAGGATCACCACTAAATTTAATGTTAATATCTTCTGGAATCTCAATAACACCATCTCCATCATTTAGCGGACCTAGATTTCCATCTCTAATTGCCACAACTCAACCAGCAAACTCTTTAAGTTCCGAATTTTGCATCTGATCATCAATCATATTCAGACGCATGTTCTTCGTTAACCTCAAGACACGGACATGATGCCATAAATACGATGAGTTAATTGTTGTAATAATTACATCACTTCGCCTTGCTTTTGGGATAACACGTAGATTTGTCTAAAATCACCACCAAACACAATTGTCTTACCTCCAAATGGTAGATTCTTGTTGTGTGTATTTTGAAATCGCATTATATCCTTCATTGCTTTATCAAATGCTTCAAAACAATATTTGTGGATCATAGGTGCTTAATCCCATATTATAAGTCTGCAACATATCAACAGTTCGACCAATTGACTTCCTTGTTCAATATGGCTTATTGAGTCTTCATTTATATATACTTAAGTTTTATTATGGGATCTAATATATATATATATTAGTTTTACACCCACGCGATGCGTGGGAATTTAATTCTTTATATTGAAATATTAAATTTGATATTTCATTTATAAAAAATAATATAAATTCTTAAAATTTGTAAGCTACAAATAATATGATAACACATAATTTATATATATATATATATATATATATATAGTGTACATATTTATACATATTATATTTACTTATATTTATTTAATTAATTAGTAAATTTTATTTTATAAGTCTAAATGTTAGTTTTTTATTTAAATAGTGTTTATACATTATTTTATTTTATTTTTTTAAAATTGAATTATATTATTTAAATGGGGAGTGGGTGTTTCAATGTGAGTAAAAAATATGACTATTAATCATAGACCAAGTGGTTAACCACTTGTGCTCCTAAACTTAGATTTATATATAATTTTTGTTTCTTGTAATGGGTTTTACTTCATAATGTATAAATTTTATTGTTAAACAATTTGTCTTATTTTTGTTGTGTGGAAAACTTTCGACATGCTATTATTAAAAAAAATTATGTTTTCAAGAAGTTACTTCTCTTTCTCTCAGCTTATTCTAAAACTCACACATATTTCAATTTTTTTGAATTTTTAATGCAACAAAAAGAAACATATCTATTCCTAGGTAGGGTATATCACTATATTTTTGTAAGACTATTTTTAAAAAATGGTTTCTTTATTTGACTATTTTTAAGTCAAAGCAGAGACCAACAACCCGTCTTTCTCGATTATAGTTAGAAACTAACTCTCCAATTTTTTGCACTTGTTTACCATAAAATAAATCATATTATATTGTTTAGATAATTTCATCGCACGCCAAGGAAATCACATATACTTTAGAACCTCTTTGAATTAGATTTTCTTTGGTTTCAATTTTCTCTCTCTCGTTGAAACAATATATAATATTCGATTTTACTTTTATTTGTCTTCATTAAAATAATATATATATATATATATATATTAAAGTGTGATTTACTAATATTATTTCTTTTTTATTCCATTTTCGTAGTGTGACATTCAAAATTTTTTAAAACTTTATTTTATTTGATAATATAGTGTGATAATATTTTTGCAGTAGTAGTATTTGACAATATTCTATTTTTTTAGTCTTTTATTTTACTCTACAATATTAAATGTCAATACACTTTCAATTATAATATATTAAAATAAAAATTTGTGTTTTCTTTTTATATATTTTCAAATTTGATTAAAAATACTCTAAGTACATATAAGAATATTTAATGAAGTAATATAAGTTTAATTGATAGATGAATTAAGTAAAATAATTTTTATTTTTATAAATTCTTATACAAGTATCATGAATAATAAATTTTTTTCTTTTAATATTATTTTTAATGTGATTTTTTACCATTCTATGGATAATATTTTAAAAAACAATGATCATGAATTCAAACATTTGAATTAAGAGAATAATAATTATAACTTTGTAATGAATGAACTTTATAGCTTAATTAATGAATTATTAGTACAACTATAATTTTATTGTTATACCTTCCGTTATTATTTTAATATATATATGTAGATTATATATTTTTTTTATCCCTAGCTACCTTTTTCTTTCACATAAACACAACATTTTATACATGTGCAAATTTAGCATTGAATCTTGAGTTCTAAACTTGTTTTTTAAGGGGTATTTTTTTAGTAAAATGCAATTTAATTCTTGTGAGATTTTCCAGCTTTATAAGGAATTTCGTTGTAATTCTTTCTCTCTTTCTCTCTATTTCTTTTTTAAATTTTATGTTTTGATGTGTCAAACCAATCAGTTATCAATTTAAATGTATAGAAGTGAAAAATCTTTAAATATCAATTAAGCTAAAAACTTGTAATGTCCCGTATAAAATTATTAAATTGTAATAATAAATAGATATTTTACGAGTTTGGGTCTCGAAGGCAACAACAAAGACATTGCTGAACTGCCTGAAAACTGACAAATTGCCAACAACAAGGAATCAACAAACATCCAAAGAGACAAAGAGAATGCCAGCCGTAAGCGGTAATGAACTGACTTGAAGAGGGTGGCTTCTACAAGACTGCTTCACTAAGAGATAAAGATCAAATTATTTAGGAATCTAATAGTTTGAATTCTTAAGACTGAAAAAACAAAGTCATTCTGACATAAGGTAGAAAAGTCTACAACGTAGAAAGCATGTTGGGTTAGAACTTTGTTGGTCAAATTTGAATTTATCTCAAACGGCTAAATCTCTATCTCCAGAAGGCTCGCGCTATAAATAGTGATGAAGAAACACAGAGAGAAGGTTATGAATGTAGGGTTTTTCCGTGAACCGAATCACCAAAACCAAACTGAACCGGATCGATCTATGGATATTGCTCACAATTAAATTTCTCAAAAACCTAGCATGCTCCTATGAATTTAATACATAATTGTGGATTGAGAGATTACCGTAATTCCGTCGTCTCTGTACCGATCTTTTGCGTTTGAATTCCAAAATCCAATTCAACCACGCAATCTGATTTCTCTGCGGAAACAGAAATTAGAATACTAATTTCTAGAGAAAAACAAAATAAAGAACAAGGAAGAAAAGATCTGTTGTTCTCCAGATTAGATCTTCAGATCTGTATCCCGGTGCTGGTTAGATCTACTACTGGTAAGGACTCCGTAGATCTGTGGCTTGAGCAGGACTAGAATCAAATTCTCCTCCTCTCTCCCTCTGAAGTCGGCGCCTCTCTCTCACTTTCTTAGATCTAGGGTTTTTCAAATTGTGTTATGAAGTGGCTAGGGTTTCAGAGAGTGAGAGGTCTATTTATAGACCTAGTGTTATAAAACCCTAGTGGGCTCCTGGGCTCAATTCAGCACACTTATTTGGGCCAGACCTGGGACCTAATGCAAATAATAAAGTGGGCCTATAAATTAATTAATTCTCATGTCCACAACCCAGGACACAATTAATTAATCAATATTAATTCTTTTTCACCATAGAATTAATACTGACCTACCCCTTTATTACCACGTTATGAGAACATGTTGCATTAATTGAGAATCCCCATATTTAAGGTTACCGGACATCCATTAATTAATCGGAGCCTCTGACAAGCTCTAACTACAATTAATTAATATCTCATAATTCCTGAGTAGTACCACTCAAACCTTATCACTCGTGCCTGAACTTAATCAGCCTGCAGGACTTTGGCACGATGAATGTTATTGAGCTCCTCAGGGAATGTCCCCATCCTATTACTCGGATATGGTTACCTAAGTTCAGTCTCAGGCGGTACTACACGAACTGTTGTTACCCAAGATACGGATATACGAGCACGTTACTTAGGCTCTCCACCATGGCAAGTCAAAGCAACAGTCAACCCGTGCAAACCCCTGAACTTCCGTTAGGGTTTGGACTCAATCAATATAACGAGATCTTTTATTCGCTGATGTCAGACAGACGAATATATCTCACTGCGGTCCATCAATACGCCACCTCTGCGTACCAGCATGTCAAGTAACCAAGACAGACTACTTATTCCGACAATGCCGCAGCCATCCGGACAGACGTATCCTCATACGATGTCTCGGCTGTGATCAGGTTTATGTTTCACTAGGTCAAGTGATCATACTGTCTTCTGCGATCTACAACACGCCGTATGATCGTCCCTATCGGTGAGACAAGAGGATACCATTGTTCATACATGTACGATTGTTAATAGATAGGAGAAATAAACCGTTGTATACTCATTGTAATAAATGCTTTCAGTATACAAAACCCATCAATCTCCCACTTATACTCAAAGCATAACTAAGCTATTACAGAGTATACAGTCCGTCTATCTAGTCTGCTGTCTCTTTAACCACTATCAGTGGTCGGCATCCACCTCAGACCCAGTTCACGAATATGTCTTTTGTAAACTTTCTGCGGCAAGCTCTTTGTAAACGGATCAGCAAGATTGTCAGCAGTGTCAATCTTCTTAATCAGCACATCGCCCCTCGATATGATTTCTCGTATGATATGGTACTTTCTCTCTATGTGTTTGCTTGCCCTGTGAGACCGCGGTTCCTTTGAGTTAGCCACTGCACCAGAGTTATCACAATAAATTGTGATACTCCTCGGCAAACTCGAGATCACGCCCTCTAAAAGGTAGTTTCGGAGCCACACCCCCTCTTTCGAGGCATCGGAGGCGGCGACATATTCCGCCTCCATGGTGGAGTCAGCAATGCATTTCTGCTTTGAGCTCCTCTAGGATACAGCTCCACCTCCCAGGGTAAACACATATCCTGAGGTCGATTTCTTCTCATCCTGGTCCCCTTGGAAATCCGAGTCCGTATAACCCACAGGGCACAAATCCTCACTTTGATAAACTAGGCAGAAATTACTAGTCTTTTTCAAATACTTGAGGATATGCTTTACAGCAGTCCAGTGTGCCTGTCCAGGGTTAGACTGATATCGTGCTACCATGCCAACGGCATAACAGATATCTGGCCTGGTACACAGCATCACATACATGAGACTACCCACAGCCGAAGCATATGGTACAAGACTCATTTTGTCTTTCTCCCCCTGTGTCTGAGGACACTGCCCACTAGAAAGATGAACGCCATGTCTGAAAAGTAGCAAGCCTTTCTTGGCGAGTTGCATGCTGAACCGGGCTATCACAGTATCCACATAGGATGCCTGGGATAAGCTCAACATTCTTCTTTTACAATCTCGTAAGACCTTAATCCCAAAAATGTAGCCAGCTTCACCCAGATCCTTCATTTGGAACTGTTCGGATAACCAAACCTTGATTTCGGACATCACTCCCTCATTGTTTCCAAATAGGAGTATGTCATCAACGTATAGTGCAAGGAAGATCACGCTCCCACTGACACAAAGTCGGTAAACACAACTTTCGTTTTCCAACTGTGCAAATCCATAGGATTTAATCACATCGTTGAAACGTAAGTTCCACAACCTTGAAGCTTGCTTAAGTCCATACAAGGACTTCCTAAGCTTCCAGACAAGATGTTCTTCGCCCTTGTTTATGTAACCCTCGGGTTGCTGCATATAGATGTCCCTACCTTCTTCAAGGTACCCGTTTAGAAAAGCGATTTTGACATCCATCTGCCAGATCTCGAGGTCCATATGCGCAGCTATGGAAAGGAGTATCTGGATGGATTTGAGCATGGCTACGGGTGAAAAGGTTTCGTCATAGTCAATGCCCTCTTTCTGACTATAACCCTTTGCCACCAGCCTGGCCTTGAAAGCCGTGATCTTTCCATCCGCCCCTTTCTTTCTTTTGTATACCCATTTGCACCCTATGGCCCTAAAGCCATCCGAAAAATCAGTTTTTTCGTATACATCCATAGCAGTTATGGATTCAATTTCAGAATCCATGGCGACACGCCATTTGGCAACATCCTTGTCCTGCACTGCCTCTTCGTAAGTCAGCGGGTCAGAGTCCTCATGTCCGTCTTCCAGGCTCAAGTCCGAAGACTCACCCACGAACATGTACCTTTTCGGTTGGAAAATAACTCTCCCACTACGACGAGGCATCGGTGCCGTGTCAGTAGTAGGTGCAGTGACTTGTGGTCCTGCACCTTGCACTAAAGAACGTGTCTGTGGTGCTGTACCTCTCACAGGAGCACCCACATCTACACGTTCCCCTTCCCTTGGAATTGCATTCTCGTTCTCAATTTCTTGAAGAACGATATCACTCCTTGACCTGTGATTACTCACATACTCGTCCTCCAAGAATCTAGCGTTGGTGCTAGCAACGACTCTTTGACTCTCAGGACAGTAAAAGTAACCATCTTTCGTTTGCCTGGGATACCCTATGAACAACATTACTTTTGACCTGCTTTCTAACTTATCAGGTTCCTTCGACAGTACGTGTGCCGGACAACCCCATACTCTAAACTTGCACAAACTAGGTTTGCGACCAAGGAAGAGGTCAGAAGGTGTCTTAGGAACTGATTTAGAAGGCACCACATTAAGCACGTAAGCTGCTATTTCCAATGCGTAACCCCAAAATGAAATTGGTAAGTTTGCATAACTCATCATTGATCTTACCATCTCTAGAAGAGTCCTATTTCTTCTTTCAGCTACACCGTTTTGCTGGGGAGTACCCAGTGCAGTCCACTGGGATGTAATCCCATTTTCTGACAAATATTGCAGGAAATTGTTACCGAGGTATTCGCCACCGCGGTCAGATCGCAGTGACTTGATAGTTTTCCCGACCTTCTTTTCTACCTCAGCCTTGAACTCTTTGAATTTCTCAAAGCATTCAGACTTGTAGCGAAGAAGGTAAACATATCCGTACCTTGAGTAATCGTCAATGAAAGTGACGAAGTACTCGTACCCTCCACGAGCCTGCGTGGACATCGGTCCACATAAGTTAGAATGGATCAATTCCAACACTTCCTCTGCTCGAGACTGACTAGCCTTGAAAGGCCTAGTTGACATCTTGCCCTCGATGCAGGATTCGCAGACTTGATAAGGTACAGCCCGGACTAGGTCCAATGTACTGTCATCTGCAAGTCTTTGAATCCGCTTCAAGCTGATGTGACCCAGTCTCAAGTGCCAGAGATATGTAAGATCCTCATCAGAAGAAGTAAGTTTTCTCTTCCTAGGATTATCAATTACGGATGAATTACATGCAATACTTGCGGAAGACTTATGATTACAGTTAACAACATAGAGAGAATTATTCAGCATTCCACGACAGATAACACCGTTATTATCAATGATAGAAACACCACTATCAAAAATAACTGAATATCCATCAACAAAAAGTTTGGAAACTGAAATAAGATTCCGCCGAAAATCCGGCACATACAAAACATCTCTCAATGTTAAAACATAATCATCAAAGTACAAGGTGAAATCTCCAATGGCAGCTGCACTCACTTGTGCTGCGTTCCCCATCGAGATGGTAACCTCGTCATTCTTCAGCACCCTCCTCGGTGTGAACCCCTGCAAAATGTAACAAACATGATCAGTAGCTCCAGTATCCACTACCCACGAATGAGTAGAAACCGATGCTAAACATGTTTCCATTACAAATGCAAATGACGTACATTGTCCTTTACTTCCGCATGCCTTCTCACTTGAAGTGACACCAACCTTCTCCCTTTCTCCAGACTTCCTTGTACACCTTTTCTGACCAACCAGTCTCCTGCATTGGTTATCGACCACATTTTTCAATGTGTTCAAACCATGCACCAGATCTGATACCTCAGAATGGTATGAAGGTATATAGGACTGTTCCGCTAAGAGATCAGTTAGCAACTCTTTAAAAGAATACTCACTTCTCCCAGCAACAACCTTTTTAAAGTCATAGAAAGTAGGTGGCAATGAGTTCAGGATAATATCGATCTTGGCCCGATCGCTGATATTTCCACCTCTGCGTGTGAAACGATTCATGATGTTATCCATCATCATCACATGCAATGTCACCGAACTACCCTCAGTCATTCTCTTGCAAACAAGATCTTTCACAAGCTTACAACTGATAGTTCTTTCCACACTTCCATACGTACGCACCAAGTCCATCCAGATTCCTACAGAGCTAGCATAGCCCATGTATTTCAGTTTCAATTCTCTAGACAGGTTATCTGAAATCAACCTATAGGTAAATTCCTCAGATACCATCCATCTATCATAGAATTCAATCTGATCTCTGGAACCACTACGGTCATACTCAGCAAGTGGCATCATAGTGAGAACAAACATGTGTTGTTTAGTCAATAGGATATACTCAATGCAGTATCTCCATTCGGGAAAGTTTGGACCAGTTAGAGGATTGAGAGCAAGTATATGATCGACAGTAGACATAGACATATCTGAAACAATAAAGAATCTTAAATAAGAACATACATGTTGAACTTCGAAAACAAATGCATTGAAAACCTTTTAATAAATCAAATACAAATGTTTTCCACTAATTGCCCTAGAGTTCCCACCGCAAGCTACACTCGTAGACGTTTACGATGTCACCCTCAACCAGAACTGCGGGTTTTAAGCCCCAATCCATTTAATTTCACTACCATGTCAGGATGCTTTTGACACTAGAAATTAATAATTAGTGATAACCTTAGACCAAGCCATCTCTCAAGAACAGGGATGCAATTCTTGCATTATATTCTAAGATGCTTCTAAGCAATTAACCACAAATTTAACTCCGGCCAAAAGAGACAGTTTAGCATGGCACGTAACCATACCGCACAGCCCTTAAAGCTTTTGTTATCTATAATTTAAATCAATCCTAGAATACTTGTGAAAGAGGTTTACGCAAGCTACACTCGTAGACGTTTACGCAAAGCCCTCCCACTATTCACATGATTTAAATTGTTTGTCTAGAAATCCCAACAACCGTACCCATGCACCTCCGGGAACTAGCAAGCTACACTCGTAGACGTTTACTAGAACGAGAGATACACTTACAGCCTAGGACCGCTTTGTGGAGGTCTATTGATTAAAAAATCTGCTTAGTATTTTTCTTTTAAAAGGTTTCTTTATGCGCACACATAATTTCTTGTTATTATATTTCCCAAATTTTTGCATGTAATTAAACAAGCCCAAAAATTCTCAAAATATAATCCAATAAAAGAAATTAATCAAATAAGCATGCTTGGAAAGCTGTAAATAATAGAAGCAGTAAAATATGCTTTTCCTATTATCTACACATTCTTAATTGCGCACATAAATAAATCACATATCATACGAGGACAATTAAGGCAAACAAAAATTCCTCGTGGCCCAAAAAATAGAAAATAAAATCTATCTATTACAAATTTAAATTTTGAATTAATTTGGATAAATCCAAATCTTTTCAAATCTTCCAAATCTTCAAGAGGCCTTCAAATCTGGATACACCAAATCTTTTGGATTTTTAGGCCTTTGTGATCTGATGATTTGCCCTAACCCTAATGCAAACCCTAGGGTTTACACAGGATTGTACAAACCACAAAAACACAAGCCACCGCGACGGGACAACAGCCGACGACGACGACCGCCGACCGCCGCCGCCGGTCCAGCGCCGCCCTGCGCCGCCGCGCGAGCATGCACCGCGCGCCTGCCATCGTGCCGCGCCCGCGCGCGCACCGCGCCGCGCCTGCACTGCCTCGCGCGCTCACAGGCCGCGCACCGTGGGTGCTGCCCTCGCGTGCCGTGCGCGCGCAGCACGCCCTCGGCCGCGCCTGCCGCGCCGCCGCCGTGCTCGGCCCTCCGTCGGCTCCGTCTTCGTTCTTCGTCCTCGACCCGTCCAAATACAAATTTGAAAATTACAGAAAACCTATTCTATTACAATTTTCAAATCTATACTAATCACGGATTTTCTCGTGATTTTACAAAACAATTCAGCCCTACACGGATAAACCACCGCGGGCTGAATAACCGGGTTGCCACGAGGAACAAAAACCAACATCCACAAAAATAAATTCATACATGCATATTGAATTTAATTATGAACAACAGAGCCATAAATCAGAAACCTGGCTCGGATACCAATTGTAGGGTTTTTCCGTGAACCGAATCACCAAAACCAAACTGAACCGGATCGATATATGGATATTGCTCACAATTAAATTTCTCAAAAACCTAGCATGCTCCTATGAATTTAATACATAATTGTGGATTGAGAGATTATCGTAATTCCGTCGTCTCTGTACCAATCTTTTGAGTTTGAATTCCAAAATCCAATTCAACCACGCAATCTGATTTCTCTGCGGAAACAGAAATTAGAATACTAATTTCTAGAGAAAAACAAAATAAAGAACAGGGAAGAAAAGATCTGTTGTTCTCCAGATTAGATCTTCAGATCTGTATCCCGTTGCTGGTTAGATCTACTACTGGTGAGGACTCCGTGGATCTGTGGCTTGAGCAGGACCAGAATTGAAATTCTCCTCATCTCTCCCTCTGAAGTCGGCACCTCTCTCTCACTCTCTTAGATCTAGGGTTTTTCAAATTGTGTTATGAAGTGGCTAGGGTTTCAGAGAGTGAGAGGTCTATTTATAGACCTAGGGTTATAAAACCCTAGTGGGCTCCTGGGCTCAATTTTGCACACTTATTTGGGCCAGACCTGGGACCTAATGCAAATAATAAAGTGGGCCTATAAATTAATTAATTCTCATGTCCACAACCCAGGACACAATTAATTAATTAATATTAATTCTTTTTCACCACAGAATTAATATTGACCTACCCCTTTATTACTACGTTATGAGAACGGGTTGCATTAATTGAGAATCCCCATATTTAAGGTTATCGGACATCCATTAATTAATCGGAGCCTTTGACAAGCTCTAACTACAATTATTAATATCTTATAATTCCTGAGTAGTACCACTCAAACCTTATCACTCGTGCCTGAACTTAATCAGCCTGCAGGACTTTGGCACGATGAATATTATTGAGCTCCTCAGGGAATGTCCCCATCCTATTACTCGGATATGGTTACCTAAGTTCAGTCTCAGGCGGTACTACACGAACTGCTGTTACCCAAGATGCGGATATACGAGCACGTTACTTAGGCTCTCCACCATGGCAAGTCAAAGCAACAGTCAACCCGTGCAAACCCCTGAACTTTCGTTAGGGTTTGGACTCAATCAATATAACGAGATCTTTTATTCGCTGATGTCAGACAGACGAATATATCTCACTGCGGTCCATCAATACGCCACCTCTGCGTACCAGCATGTCAAGTAACCAAGTAGACTACTTATTCCGACAATGCCGCAGCCATCCGGACAGACGTATCCTCATACGCTGTCTCGATTGTGATCAGGTTTATGTCTCACTAAGTCAAGTGATCATACTGTCTTCTGCGATCTACAACACGCCGTATGATCGTCCCTATCGGTGAGACAAGAGGATATCATTGTTCATACATGTACGATTGTTAACAGATAGGAGAAATAAACCGTTATATACTCATTGTAATAAATGCTTTCAGTATACAAAACCCATCAATGAATGCTATCTCAAGTCATACCGACTCCATTGCAACTACAACAATGCATATCTCAAGCTTTTAAAGCTCTAAAGCTCTCGTAGTTCTCCGTGTTTCTTATACTCAAGGCTCTTAGCATCTTGCTAGAGCTACTTTCGGATTTATTATTTTTCTAGTAAGAATCCGAGTAGAGTTTCTCACTCCTTGAGAAACTTCGGCGGAACACCACCCAACCAAGCACCCAATTACTTTCTAGGAAGATTTCAATCATCCAACACCCTTTTCAAGTTGGTAGTTGCGTGATGTGTTCGCACTTATATCAAGCTAAAGAGAAACAAGTTCCTAGTGGATTAAGTGAGATCACATACGCCGGAGGACGGAAGAGCTGCCCGCGACTGCGACAGATTGAGCTACATCACTCTGTAACGAGTTCGACGCGGTTGAATAGTGGAAGTAGGACATTTGACTCCAAATCACTATAAATTCTTGTGTCATTTACTTGTTTTATCTCTCTAAGTTGTTGATGTATATCCTGCAAAATCAGTTAAGTACAGTTTTGAACCAATACTGACTAGAAACAGTCATTTATGAAATCTGAGAAGTGAATCTTTCGTATATATCTTTCCGCTGCATGCATTACTCCCTAACTTTGAGACCAATATTTTTTATGTGGATTTTCTTCGCCATTTGGATATGTTAACCATTTAAAATTTGTTACTATTTCTTTCCAAAATGCAATTTGCGAATTCTCGATTAATTAAAAGAAAAGAAACTCTAAACAATACATTATTTAATCCAAATAACTATGTATCATTAGTAATATGATTTATGTTTTGAAGTTTTATGAATATATTTCTTTCACTAATATTCCAACATCGCTTGTAATTCAAGCAGTATTTATCACTTTGAATTGTATTTCATTTTCTGTCAGAATAATGCTTAATTAGTCATCACTTTTCTTTATTAAATTTTAATTCTTAAAAGAAACAGAATTGGAATAGCACCCTACTCTTTGTGTGCAGGAGTCCTACAAATAATTATCTATATGGGTGGTTAAATATATATATTCTTTAAAAGAATAATCGATTCAAAAATTCTTATATATGGATTTGTTAACACATCAAGAATCTGGCTTGATAATGAAACTTTGACAAACCTACCTAACTTTGAAGCCCGCCTAATCTTGACAATTGAAACAATTCTACTTATATCATTTACAAAGTCATTAATTTTTAATGACTTAAATGTCGTAATCCTATATTTTAGAGGGATAAGTTTTCCTAATTTACGATGTTGGTGACTGAAACTCCAATATTAATATGATATTGTCATCTAATATATGATAATGCTAGAAAGTTTTTGCAGTATTATCTATTTCGAACTTAAAATATAGTCTAAACTATTGATGGAGGATAAGAAAGATGGTAACTTGAGAAATTATAAAATTCTTAATTCAGAGCTTAATATTAAACTTTGAATTAAAAATTTTAGGATATTTTAAATTCTAAATTAAGAATTCATTGTTTGAGTCTTGGGTCAGAGAAAAGTTTTACTCCCTCTGTCCCAATTTATTAGTCTCACTTACTTTTTTGGTCTGTCTCATTTCCTAAAATGACAAACTTTTTCACACTCACTAATAAAATATTAATTTTAATACACTTACAAACATTTATTATTGGCAAAAACTTGCGTTAGGCAGACCTAAACGATTTAGGCGGGTTTTATCCTACCCAAATGGGTTCACCCATCCCAAATAGGGTATATTATATGGGTTTGGGCTTGGGTTAATGGATAA
Source organism: Plectranthus barbatus (assembly GCA_026898455.1). Classification (NCBI taxonomy): domain Eukaryota; kingdom Viridiplantae; phylum Streptophyta; class Magnoliopsida; order Lamiales; family Lamiaceae; genus Plectranthus; species Plectranthus barbatus. Next base: position 182,460 of record JAPKLW010000412.1, read on the forward strand.
AACCCGCTTAAAACTTGGGTTAATGGATAAAACCCGCCTAAATCGTTTAGGTCTGCCTAACCCAAGACCTTCCCTTAATTATTAGGGATGGAGGGAGTATTTATTTATAAGATAAAACAGTTTTTTTGGGCTTTCAAGAAAATTCATGTGGGTGCATTGTATGATTTTTTTCATTCAAAATTTTTACAGAGTTGAAGATGCAATAACTACCTCATCTACCAAGAGCAAGAACAATGAAAATTTTGTACGGTGAAAAAACTGGCAAGATAAAGCTTTACTAGTTTTAGAGACAACTGTGCATGAAATTGAAACTGGGTTGGTTCGTCCATGCTGTCCGAAATTAATTACTCAAAAATCAAATTCCAGATGCTGGCGCTGACATTCCACCATTAATATTTTTAACTCCCTTCACACTGTTTCTGACCAATCGCATGAAAAAAAAATTACTCCCTGGTTTTGAATTTGAATAAACACAACAAATAAATAATCTTGGTGACCAATTGCTGAGGCGGATGGACCACTAACCATCTCATCTTGCTGGAAAACCCCATTAATCCAAACAAGAATTTATGGAGGCGAAGATTTCATTTTCTCACCTGCAACTCTAAGAAAGATTCAGTCTTGATGGCAATGCAAACAGTGCAGTCAAAAAGGGGCTAGCTGATAGAGATACGTGTTTGTGTTCTCGTGTACTTATACGAATAATAAAAAAAAAAAGGTGTTTTTGTGAGAGAGAGAGAGAGAGAGAGAGGGGTGTAATAGTTTACACATGTTTGAGGGGATGGACGAATATTTTAGTGATGTTTGAGTGCAAGTGAAAGGTGATGCGGGGAAAGAGAGAGGAACAGGAGTTGTTCGTCGTGGCGAAGAATCAGAAGCACCAAAAAATGGTTGCGGAGATGCGAGCCCCCTCCGCCATTAGAGCTAGAAAAGGAACTTTCTCTGTTCTCTTCCTTTTTCTTATTTTCATTCTCATCCTCTTCATCCTTTAATTAATTACTTTTTTTTTTTTACTTTGCCATTCCTTTCTCTTTTAGGCATTGACATTTTTGTTTTTTCTCTCTTTTCATTGCCGATTTTGCATATCTGTAATAAACACCAAATCTTTCTGGGATTTTCTTACAGTGAAGTGTGCTTGTCTTCTTTCCGAATTCTAGAGCTTTTTCCGTTATACCGTTTTGTTGAAATTTTACTATAAATCTTTGGGTTTTACTGTTTTATTACAGAAATCTTTCGATCTGATTTATCTAGGTCGCTCTTTTTGTTGCTAACCTCTGGATCTTGAGTTTGTTTTTATGAAAAAATCAATCTTGGAGTCTAATGTTGATGATTCTGAGATAGGCTGAGCTCATTTCTGAAGATTTTTGGCGTCCTTAGTCTTTTTTGTTGTTGTATAATTATACTTCACTTTCGTCAGTCATTCAGAATTGGTGGTGTAATTATCGTCTGGATTTGTCTTAGTGGCATTATCTTATTCTTGGGCGGAAGTTCCATTTATTTGTTTTCATTGTGGGGTTGGTAGTTTTAAGTTAAATCAATCAAGTATCATCTCCTTTAAAAATCGAGAACTAATTAGGAATAATCTCTAGGGGGCAAGTTTTTTGGTGGGATACTGATGGTATATGGGAATGCATGATACTCTCTTGCTGCATTTAATTGAGAAGTTTCGATGGGGAAACGGTGATTCTCATTCCATATGCCGCAGAATTGAGATGATGGATAACGATTACAGCAGCATTTGTTCCCTTTGTGGAAGGAACATATTGAACAAAAATCTGTGTCCAAGCTGTGGGAGTCTGCTATGTGATGATAACTGCATTAAGGGCCCTGTTTCTTGCAAGTTTTGTTCTGAACTTAGTCCCCCAAGTAAAAATGGCCGAAGATTCAGTGGTAAAGTGTATCCTTCTGAGTCCCCGCGACAAAGCACAGAACCACCTTCACCAAGTTTTAGTGGTGAGGGAAGTGATGGCCATTCGCCTCTTGATCTGACTAGAAGTAGTGATATGTCACTCTCCAACCAGCCATCTCTGGTATCAGCTCATTGCTCAACATGCAGGTAAAGAGCTGCTGCATGTTTGTTAATCATCTCATAGTGAGATTTATTTGTTATTTACATATATTTGCATTCTGTTTTTTTTTTTATCATTATGTTTGTTGATATAGGAGCTATGAAGAGGAGGGAGAGCAGTTGAGCCACTTCTTCAACATACCTAACGAATACTTTGGTGATGCTTCTGATGTAGATTTGAGTAGTGTTAGTGCTAGACATGAGTTTTATAGTGTCATTTCTTTAGGATCAAGCCCTTCGGACAGCCCCTCCAGGTTCTATGCGACTTCAACTAGTGTCGGGCATTCTGTAGAATCTGTACAGCTAGAGCAAGAGGGAGGAACTCCCAGGTCTCAAGATGACCATGAGCAAGCTATTTTAGAAAAGCCTGCTGAAGGGATTTGGGGTGCCGAAAATGCTGATAACCTGAGGGAAGAGCTGCCACAGCCATTGGATTTTGAAACCAACAACGGTCTTATTTGGTTTCCTCCTGCTGCGGATGAGGCAGAAAACAACTTATTTACTTATGATGATGAGGATGATGAGGTTGGGGAATCAGGTGTCACGTTTTCGCCTACAGCTAACATCGATACCATATTTTCAGCCAAGGAGAAGCAGGGTCATGATGAAAAAGGACCTTGGCTATCTGTGGTGCAGGGACATTTTAGAGCTCTTGTCTCACAGCTTTTACAAGGGCAAGGTATCATCACTGAAAAAGGTAACTGTGCTGAAGACTGGCTTGATATAGTAACAATCATCGCGTGGCAAGCAGCAAAATTCTTGAAGCCTGATACTAGTAGCGGAGGGAGCATGGATCCATGTGACTATTTGAAGGTCAAATGTGTTGCTTCAGGAAGTCCTTGCCAGAGGTAATACCATTTACTCCATGCACATATCTTCCTCACACTTTTACGAGAGAGACTTTCTTTGTTTGCTTGGCATAGGTATGACTGAGTGTGTATTACATATTTCCTCTGTGCAGCAAAGTTATCAAAGGAGTCGTTTGTACGAAGAATATAAAACACAAAAGAATGACATCTCAATACAAAAACGCTAGACTGCTTCTCCTAGGAGGAGCTCTGGAGTATCAAAGAGTTCCCAATCAGCTGGCATCTTTTGAAAAATTACTACAACAGGTTTGTCATGAATTTCTGTTATGTGTCCTATCATTTTGCTAGAAATTAAAACTTTGCTTGATTTGTGAATCAGGAGAACGATCATCTGAAGTCTATCGTTTCCAAGATCGAGGCCCTTCGTCCAAATGTTCTGCTGGTGGAGAAGAGTGTGTCTTCATTTGCTCTTGAGCATCTGCTGGCAAAAGAAATATCCTTAGTTCTGAATGTTAAAAGACCACTACTGGAAATGATTGCTAGATGTACTGGTGCTTGTATGACTCCGTCGACTGATCACATATCCACAACAAGATTGGGGCACTGCGAACTCTTCCGCCTGGAGAAAGTCTCAGAAGATCATGAGCCAGTCAATCAACTCAAAAGAAAGCCATCAAAAACCTTGATGTTTTTTGAAGGTTGTCCGAGGCGCTTAGGTTGCACGGTAGGGTACTTCATCTTGGAGAGGCAGCCATAGTATTTTTCTTAGCCATGCTTTTTGTTTTACCATTTTGCATATTTTCTCCATGATTTATCATGCATGCATTAAGTAAAGGCTATGCCCTGCTTTTTTCTGCATTTATTCTTTCATATCTTGACTACTGTGTTGCTCTCTGATGTTTGGAATCCACGTGAAATGTTTTGTAAATGTGTTAAAGCTCACAACTTTTACATGTGAATTTATAGGTCGTACTGATGGGTGCTTGCCGTGAAGAACTTAAGAAGGTGAAACATGTGATCCAGTATGCTGTCTTTGCAGCATATCATTTGTCACTAGAGACTTCTTTTCTTGCAGACGAGGGCGCTCGTCTTCCTAAAGTAGCAACTAAACCATCAGGCTTTATTCCTGCAAAAATGACTCTTGATAAGGCCATCAGTTACACAGAAGAAAACAACATCTCTCATATGGATTCAGGATCTGCAGATCTCACGTTGGAGCTAGGACTGCAGGAATCTTTGTCTGAGCTTGGTTGTGATGAAGTTTCTCTTCCAGATGAGTTTGGGTGCAGAAGAGCATTATCTGAGGCATGCAATGAGAATTTAGCATTAGATGAAGCTCCAGATGACCTTTCGAGCATCAGAAATCAAGACGACGGGAAATCAAGCACTGTTGGACTAGCAACTTCCATGCTATGTGAAGATATTGAAGCATCAAGTGAAAGCATTTCTGCTGATGACAGTCATGAGAGCATATTAGTTTCTTTTTCCAGCCACTGTATGGTGAATAGAACTGTATGCGAAAGGTCTCGCCTTCTTCGCCTCAAGTTCTATGGTCCTTCTGATAAACCACTAGGGAGGTATCTGAGGGATGATTTGTTTGATCAGGTAACTCCTTCTGTTACATCCATTTTCTTTCCCACTTTTGGTAGGGTCATTTTCCACAATGATTATTCTAACTGCAAGTTCATGTTTCCAGTCATATCTATGTCGATCATGCAAGGAACCGGCTGAAGGCCATGTTATGTGTTATACACACCAGTATGCAAATCTTACTATAAATGTCAAACGCCTTCCATCTGTTAAGCTTCCTGGGGAAGAGGATGGCAGGATATGGATGTGGCACAGATGCCTGCGATGCGAGCGCGCAGACGGAGTTCCACCGGCCACTCGAAGAGTGGTTATGTCTGATTCTGCTTGGGGACTTTCTTTTGGGAAGTTTCTTGAACTTAGCTTTTCAAACCATGCTACTGGGAACCGCATTGCGAGCTGTGGTCACTCACTGCAAAGGGACTGCCTCAGGTTCTACGGGTACGCGACAATCACTTGGATCACAGTTTTCTTGTATTTGTATTTCTCTTATCATCTTTTTAATTTGAAGCTTTAACACCTAGCAATATGATGCAGCAGTTGTATTATGACATTGTAATGTGCTCTGTTTTGTTTTTTCTTTGAACAGTTTCGGCAACATGGTTGCCTTCTTTCGATATTCGCCTATTAACGTCCTCTCTGTTCGTTTGCCTCCTTCGATTCTTGAATTTGTTGGTCCTGGTGAACAACCATGGATAATAAAAGAAGCATGTGAGGTGCTTACAAAATCTGTTTTGTTATAAACAACACACTTTCATGAAACATCAATCTTGATTAAATCTAATTCCTTGTGTTTTAGCTGTTGAGCAAAGCAAAGGCCTTGCACGAAAAGATATCAAGTGTTCTTGAAGAGTTTAAAAACAAATGTGTATCTTCTACGGATGAATTCTCTGATGCTGATAGGCTGCACGACCACATCTTGGAGCTAATCGACATGCTTTCAGAAGAAAAAAGGTTTTATGAAGTGAGTAAACATGTTTCAGATCCTAGCTTTTGATTAGAAGAAACTTCAAGCTCATCATTTTCTGCAGCATTACTTATCTGCCTTGCTTCATATCTGATAGGATTTGCTCCGATTTGCTGATGAAGATGCTCCACATCACTATGAAGATGCAATAGACATTCTTGAGATAAACCGAATGAGGCATTCTCTTCTGGTTGGCTCACAAGTCTGGGATCGGAGGCTTCTTTTGCTGGACTCTCTGCTTAAGAGATGTTCTAGCCCGAAGGATGTTGCTGCATCGCGTATTGGATTAAAAGATTCTGAATCGTGCACTAGAAATACCAGCCTCGACCTTGATATGTCTGTGTACCCAAAATCAGAAGAATGTCCCAATGAGGAGGCTGTACCATCCAGTAATGAGGGAGTTAACTCTCCTCGACTCGAACCTGGTTTCAAGGAAACCTACCAAACACTGCAGAGCAGAGAAGCATGCAAAGGTGAAGAGAATGATGCCATCAATACCTCTTTAGAGCGTCGTCCATCACCTGCATCAATCCTCTCTGATAAGATAGATTCTGCATGGTCTGGTGCTGATCTAGTTTCAATGAAGTCTCGGTCGCTCGACTTGCTAAACGCAGATGCATCTGAAAATCCTTCATTCTCTGAGATAAATGAGAAAGAGAATCCAACATTCAGAAGATTGACAAGACCAACAAGAGTTTATTCCTTTGATTCTGCTCTGAGGCTTCAAGAAAGAATACGAAAAGGGCTTCCTCCCTCGTCGTTGTACTTGTCGAAGATTCGATCTTTTCATGCTTCTGGTGATTATAGGTACATGGTGAGGGACCCTATTGCAAATGTAGACAGGACTTGCTCACAAGTATCAGTTCATGAAGCTGAAAAGTTGAGCCTTCCTTTCAGCATTTCTCCCTCTTTCATATCTTCTGCATCTCTTCTGCCTGAAGGAGCAAGATTGATGGTTGTGCAAAATGGCCAAGACGACATTGTTGTCGCTGTATACGACAACGAGCCCACCAGCATAATATCATATGCACTCAGCTGCAAAGAGTATGGAGAGTGGGTTTCTGGCAGGCTTAGTGGCCCTGAAATAGGATCAAATGTTAGCCTCCTCAACAAGGTGAACTCATTTGCTTCTGAGCTGTCAACTTGGCAATCTTTCGGCTCGTTGGATTCGGGTTACATGAGCTATGGAAGCTACACCTCTGAAGATGCTTCTCCCACAGCAGACCAAGACAGTTCTCCACATCTCCGGATTTCTTTTGAGGATGAATCTTCCAATGCAGGAGGAAAGGTGAAGTTTTCAGTCACTTGTTACTTTGCAAAGCAGTTCGACTGTCTCCGAAGGAAATGCTGTCCAAGTGAAGTCGAATTCGTACGCTCCCTGAGCCGTTGCAGGAGATGGGGCGCTCAAGGAGGGAAGAGCAATGTCTACTTCGCTAAGACATTCGATGACCGGTTCATAATCAAGCAAGTCACCAAGACTGAGCTGGATTCCTTCGACGAATTCGCCCCACAGTATTTCAAGTATTTGAAAGATGCTCTCACCTCAGGAAGCCCTACTTGCCTGGCCAAAGTTCTTGGCATTTTTCAGGTTCAACTCATTCAAATGGAAACTTTTTCATCATTGATATTGCTGCATACATGACTTTATCTTCTTACATCATAGGTTACTGTCACGAAAGGTGGGAAAGAGGTGAAGATGGATTTGATGGTGATGGAAAATCTATTCTACAAAAGAAATATCTCAAAAGTGTATGATCTCAAAGGGTCATCACGATCGCGGTACAACTCGGACACGACGGGAGCTAACAAAGTGTTGCTGGACATGAATCTGCTGGAGACACTTCGTACAAATCCCATGTTTCTTGGTGGCAAGGCAAAGAGGAGCCTGGAGAGAGCCGTTTGGAACGACACATCGTTTTTAGCCGTAAGCTGCTGCTGCTGCTGTTGTTGCTGTTGGTGTTGAATGTAATGATTTGTTGATGATTGGTTTGGTTTGGTGCAGTGTGTGGATGTGATGGACTACTCGTTGGTGGTGGGGGTGGAGGAGGAGAGGAAGGAGCTGGTGGTGGGGATCATCGACTACATGAGGCAGTATACATGGGACAAGCATTTGGAGACATGGGTGAAGAAGGCTTCGGGCATACTAGGTGGTCCCAAAAATGCTTCTCCTACCATCATCTCTCCCAAGCAGTACAAAAAAAGATTCAGGAAAGCCATGACTGCCTATTTTCTTGCTCTCCCTCATCACTCCTCATCTTAGCATCTCTCTCTCTCTCTCTCTCTCTATTGTTTATTGGATTGCATTTTTTGATGGGGGAAGGAAAGAAGAGGCATGTGTAATAATAACACCATTACAGTGTAAATAAAGTAGCAGAAGCCTCAGTTCAGCATTTCTTGTTTTTTGATTATGTTGTAAAACTTGCAAAAACGTGCTTGATTCTTTAAAGATGAGAAACAATAATGAAATTATTTATTTATAAAATGAAACAAGAAAATTCAGAGGGAATTAAAAAACCTTCTCTCTCACAATTCACCTACAAAATCAGGGCTTGAGATCCTCTATCCCATTCCCTGTTCCATTTCCTGTTCCACAACTAAAAAAATTATTTTTTATTTAATAATTTATTTTAAATTTATTTTTTATCAAACAAAATGGGAATGATTTAGCAACAGTTCATGGTTTTGCACCTTTTCTTTTTTTTTCTCTCTCTCTCTCTTTTTATAATAAATTTGATTTTAGTTTTTTCAATTTATATTAATGCTATTTTAATCATTTCAATTTTATTTTTATCTAATTTTCTTAATAAGAAATAAAAATTAAATACAAGTAGTAAAACTAAAACCATTTAATATAATTTATAAGTAATATACATTTATGTTTTCCTAGTTTGATTATTTTTTAAACTAAACACATAATAAATTGATATCAAATAAATATAATAATTAATAATCGAATCCTCGCATATCCAAAAAATAATTTTATTATTAAATAAATTGATCATTTTATGAGATTTTATTTATTTGATATGAATTTAAGTTATTTAAGATTTTAACTAAAAATTAAAAATATTAAAATAAACATAAATGTATGTGTATATATATCAAAATATATAATATAATAAATTAATAATAAAAAATAAATAAACAGTATAAGGAATGAAAATGAAATATTATATTTTAAATAAAAAATTTAAAGTTTGGATTGTAAATGAATATGAAAAATTTGGGAAATTTGACTGAAAATTTTGGAAAACCGAACTGGAAAATCATGTGAATGGCTGGAGATGTGAGGATCCGATTATTAATTATTATAAAATCATGTGAAAACCGAACTGGAAAATCATAAAATGATCAAATTATTTCTTGGATATGCGAGGATTCGATTATTAATTATTATATTTATTTGATATCAATTTATTATGTGTCTAGTTTAAAAAATAATTAAACTAGGAAAACATAAATGTATATTACTTATAAATTATATTAAATGGTTTTAGTTTTACTACTTGTATTTAATTTTTATTTCTTATTAAGAAAATTAGATAAAAATAAAATTGAAATGATTAAAATAGCATTAATATAAATTGAAAAAACTAAAATCAAATTTATTATAAAAAGAGAGAGAGAAAAAAAAAAGGTGCAAAACCATGAACTGTTGCTAAATCATTCCCATTTTGTTTGATAAAAAATAAATTTAAAATAAATTATTAAATAAAAAATAATTTTTTTAGTTGTGGAACAGAGAATGGAACAGGGAATGGGACAGAGGATCTCAAGCCCAAAATCAGACCCTTTGTTGAAGAGAAATATTTATGTTAGTAGGGAATTCGGAGGGATAAAAACGTGTTTTCTACAAACTAGCGCTTTTTTCATAATTTTGAAAAGATGGAATGGAGCTATGTGGTGGCCATAACAGCATGGTGGATCTCTCCTTCATTTATCGCTTGGAATCCAACTCGCTTCTGCAAATTGCAATCAAACATTATCTCCCATTTTTAATATTATTGCTAAAAATATAATCCCCTTTTTTAAAAATAAAATAAAATAAAAAATAAGATAATAATAATAATATGATGATGATGATGATGATGATGATGAGGAGTTCAATTTAAAATGACATATATGCCCTTCTTTCTCATTAATTTAAGAAGTCGTTCCAAATTGAAAAAGCACTCGACATTCAGCGTGGGTCAGGGCCACTCAACCTACTTGTCCAATTGAAATACTCCTTCCGTTCCGGCTGAATAGTCCCGAGTTGACCGGGCACAATAACTAAGGAGTGTGAGTGTAAAGTAAGTTGAGTCAAATTAATATTTTATTGTTGAGTATGAAAAAGTTGCATTTTTAATTAATGGAACAATTGAGGTGAGACGAACGAAAAAGGAAAGTGTGACAATTGAGGTGAGACAGAGTTAGTATGTTGCTATACAAAACAAAACTCTTTTTTAGTTATAAATATTATTATTGTTGAAGACTTTTTGCTAGTCCAATCCAAATCCATCTGTTCCTAGTCATCTTTTGCTACTTATCTTTTGCATTTGTGCTTATTAAAGTTATCGCTACGTGACATAACTGATCATTGGAATAAGGAAAATAATTGTAAATACAAACTAAATAAATAAAACCAATATCGACGTGACTTTCTTCATTATAATGATAGGATAGGCACGAGAACAATAAATCAACAACTTTTTTAATTTGGCTTGCATGTGAAAACGGTAAAAATGAATCGTTTTACTTATTTGTTTTATTCTCGAGAAATATGAAAAAAGTCAAAAAAATTCAGAGTTTATGTTTGAGAAAATAGAAAAATAAGAAGGTTGTTCAAACCTTAAAAAAACATGTACGGAATTACTACTTTATACTATTGCATAATCTCTTCTTTTTAAAATAAAAAATAAAAAAAATCTTGGTTTATCAAATATTAATAATTTACTAAATTCTTAAAAAGTCAAATCAAATCCCAAAAACATGCCACGAAAAATGGTTGAACTTTCCCATATTAAATCTCGTATTTCATTAAATATGTATTTTTTAGAGTGTCATTTATATAATAAAAATATATTAATACATCGGAGAAATAATATACTGCTCACCTTATTTTAAAATTTTATAAGTAACAAAATATCTTTAGATTTAAATTTTTTTCAATTTTGCACTTATCACTTTCTTAACACTAGACTATTTCTTCTATTTAAATTATTATCATGGATTCTTTTTCATTCCAATATATATTGAATGCAAAATTTAAAAAAATTAAGGTGGATAACATCTAATTTCTCATAAATACACAATCTCTATGTTTGGTATTTATAGTTTAATGCCATATCTCTAATTTACATTTAAAAAAACAACAAAACACACACGTGATTAAAAATTGCATGCTAAGAAATGGGGAAAAACTAACCTTACGAGATTTGATGCCATTATCGCCGACGCCTGCGGCGGAGCTTTTGGCCATGCAGAGGCCGACAATCTTCTCCGCCACCTCATCGTTATCCCTGCTCTCCGCAATCAACCTCTCCACCTCCGCCTTCGGCAGCCTCATCCTCACCCTCACTCCACCGCCGCCATTTTCCGAAGCCGAAACCTCTTTCCTCTCCTCCTCCTCCGCCGCAATGCTCGACGGCTTCATGATGGACAAATCCGAAGCCGATCTGCGCTCCAACTTGAGGCTCTCGAGCCGGTCCTTGGCGCTCATATGAATTACCGATCTCACCCTCCTCGCCGCCTTCTCCACGGGGAACTTTGGCAGCTCCACAAGGAAATAGAGCCGCTTCGGCTTCAGCTCCTGCTGCGGCTCCAACGGCTTGGCTCTGACGCCGTAATGCTTCACCGCCTCCGACTCCAACAAAACATGGCCCGGATAACTCTCCAACGCCGACCCGGCCCGAACAGGAGTTTTTAGTTTGAAAGTCTCACCATTAATCTTCATAATTCTTGCACTCTTGCTTCCTCCCAAACTATTCCCCATTTTTTTTTTCTTGATTTACTCTCTTTTTTTAAAAAAAATGTTTCTAACAAGAAAATAAATTAAGGAAAGTGGGTGTGAAAAGATGAGAATTGGGCTAGGTTTTATGGGAGAGATGGGGTACATGAAATTCTAAAGGGGTCAACAAAAGAGTGCAAATCTTGAAAAATGGTAGCCCCTTCGACAAATAGTTAGAGATTGTGACACTATCACTATCTAATTGTTAAATATTACTTTATCGCATGCTTATATGTATGCATATGCCAACAACCATGCTATATAAGTTACTAAGTTAGGCAGGGCAATGCGGCACGTGCGGAATTTTTTTTTTGGTAATTATTGTATTTTTCTAATTAAGTTATTATTGCATGATCGACGTGATGATCAAGATTTTCTTCATTAAACATATTTAGATATTCAAAAGTTTAAGAGTTTTTACTGTGACTCGAGAGATTAATATAATGTGATATTTGGAGTAAATAATGACTGATTGATCAACTAATAATTTCTTGAAGAAAAAGAATTCCAACGTTGTGGTAGAAATGATTACACAATCTTTGTTAATGGATTATACTTGTTCAAGAAAAGGGAATCACAATAGTAACAGTGTGGATCCGAAGATTGATTTCGAGATTCCCGTATTTATTCTAAAGTGTGAAAAGTCAAACAAATTCGAAATTACAAATAAAATCCTTTAAAAAAAAAGCTTTTAATTAGGTATAAAATACACATTTAGTTTTTATATCAAGTATTAAATAATTCCTTGTAATTTATTTACAATTTAATATATGTGAAAAATCATTATAAAAATACAAATTCCGTAAATAAATATTGTAACGAAAACAAAGATTATACGAAATTTATTGTTTTTATAACTTTCTAAAATATTTAGATATTTAGATTTCTATACCATTAGAAAATTATAATCTAGTTTTTTTTTTTCAAATTTAAGAAAATTATAAGCTATTGGATTTCTCGGAAGTCGGAACACTAATACCTTAAGCATTTAATTTTGAAAAACAATATGATTTTTTATAAAACCGAAAAGACTACCCTAAAAGAAAAAGAAAAAAAAAAAACGAAAAGTCTGCAAGCAACCACACCCAATGACCAACTCAAAAAGAAAGCACCCAACGACTAGATTTTTTGTCTCCTTGAACAAAGAAATTAAACAATTTCAACTGCAAAGGTTAGGTCGTTTTGTAACGACATGAGGCATGATTGCCATCTTAATTTAGTTAGATTTTAATCTTCATTATTTGGACTAATTTATGGTAAATTACATTTTTATTGTGTAAATAATCACTAGGCATGATATGGGGTAAATATTTAGTTTAAAATTATATAAATTCTATTTATTGTGAAAATATATGTTAGGATTTTTGTTAGAGAAATTCTCCCTTACTTTTGATGTTTTGGTGGATCAAAGAATATAAGTCATCTTAGTCAGTTTTTCCAGTTTCTAGAGTTCTAAACTGTAATCCTTGTATAAGACCAATCGAGTTATAATAGAACTTAGACTGAAGATCGAGCAATAGAGAATGCTCGAGAACTGACTATCATCACGTCTGGCCTTAACCGAAAACTGAGTTGGAGCACCCAGTTTAAGGTCTAACCATACTGACAAGGAGAAGTCAGTATGAGAGCCTTCCCGAACTAACTAAGGAGAAGTCAGTTTAAGGGATTACCATACTGATCTGGGAAAATCAGTATGAGGGCGTTTCCCATACTGACTATGGAAATTCAGTATGAGAATTTACCATAATGACCGTGGGAAGTCAGTTTGAGGACTAAACTGTACTGACTCTTAGAAGTCAGTATAAGAAGCCTTAGTCAGACTCAGACATTTGCAAAATGTCGAAGTCAGTATGAGGTTATCCAAAACTGGGTTCCTCAAGCTGTAAATGAGTCTGACGAAAAGTTAGTGTATCGTACACTGACAATGGGCAGAGCAAAAACGAGACCTAAGGCATGGGCTACGATTGGACAATATAATCCATGTGTCTAACGTTTGGATTTATGTGTCTAATGGATGGAAAGTGACTATATCTCTCTGAGATATCTTCACAGCAGTCAATTTCCAAGTCTGAGATTCTGATTCTCACGGGTGTATGCCACCCACTTGTGTTCTGGGAAGAACCTCAAAACATCCAACCATTTTGGGAAGAATTAGTAAACATCCACACTTCAACCTGGAGACTGAGTCTACAAGGAGCTCCTAGGTGAGTGTCACAGCTAACCGGAGGACGGAGGTGCCACGGACTGTGTATAGATTGTAAGGAGGCTTGTAATCACTTAGTAAATTATCCAGACCTTGGGTCTGAAGAGTGGATGTAGGATATTGAAGTCCGAACCACTATAAAATCTATGTGTGCTGTTTTACTGCTTTCCAAATACTTGCTCTGTTTTCTCTTTCAAAAACTGACTACCTGTGCCTTCAATACTTGTCCAAGTATTGAAGAATATATACTGTGAAATTGACTTAAGACGGAACAGAGACTTAAGCTTACTGCACACAAAACTGACTCTACCCTGTTTAAACGAACTAGCGCTTGTGCTTACATTTACTTCCGCTGCATACACAAAACCTTCCGCTGCATATATTGCACTCTGATTTCGGGACCAACAATATATAGTAATAAAATATTAAAATTATAATTGAATTTAACTCAAACTTTAAATTTGTTGATCAAATTAAAACTTGTATTTCAAATTAGGCCAAAACATCAAATATAGTACAAACTATGGACCTTTTTTCAATTTTAGTACCAACTATACATATTCTCTATTTTATGTCCAAACTATCCAAAACTATTCAAATCTTGTCTGTAAAAATATTCCGGCGTCGGAAAGTTGACTGGGCAACCGGAAATCCTTGTCATATTAAAGAAATTACATAATTTAAATCCACATCATATTATTAAATTAAAAAAAAATTCAAAACCTAATTTTATCCCCAAAATATTCTTCCCCCCTTCCCCATCGTCTTCTTCCCCCTTCCCGGTCGACGGAAATACTTGTATCCCAGTTTCTGGCCGCAACTAGAACTCCGACTCCCTCCTGCTAGTTACATTTCATCCATTTTTTTTATTATTTAACAAAGCTTAAAATCATAATTTGTAACAGTTAGATATAGAATGGTTTAGAATCAAGAAAAATAAGAAATGCAGGTGCTCAGTCTTCAAGTTTCTTGGCACAACGAAATGCATAATTTGTTTTTCAAAACATTATAGAAACATTGTTTCTTATTCTATAATCTTCATCAACTTCAGTTCAAAAAAGAAAAAAAAATTGCTCCAACGACTACAAAAAGATCTTGCTATCCTCCTGTAATGGTGGTGGGCGTTGCTGTCCAAATTTGAAAAGACAGAGTTTTAAATTGTATTGTTTGTTTATTTAATTTCAATTTAATTTTTCATTTTTTTATTTAAACAATTCTCACGACGATGGTAGCTGGCTCCCTGCTCGATTCTTCCTCAACTCTGTAAACAATCAATTGGAAGGGAAGGGAGACGGCTCCGTCGATCCAAGGGAAGGGAATGGGGGAAGGCTCCATCGATCAATTGGAAGGGAATGAGGGGAAGGCTCTGTCGATCGAAAGGAAGGGAATGGGGGAAGGCTTTCGTCGATCGATTGGAAGGGAAGGAGGAGTTATTTTCGTCGACTGGGAAGAGGGAAGAAGACGACTGGGAGGGGGGGGGGGGGAAAAAGACGACCGGGAAGGGGGAAAATATTTTGGAGATAAAATTAAGTTTTGAATATTTTTTTTAATTTGATAATATGATGTGGATTTAAATTATGATGTGTATTTAAATTGTGTATTTTTTGTAATATGACGAGGATTTCCGGTTGCCCAATCAGCTTTTCGATGCCGGAATATTTTTATAGACTAGATTTGAATGGTTTTGGATAGTTTGGACATAAAATAGAGAATATGTATAGTTGGTACTAGAAATGAAAAAAGGTCCATAACTTGTACTATATTTGATGTTTTGGCCTTCAAATTACTTGTCTCATCACAATTAATTTATAATTTTATCGATTTAATCTTATATATCTAAACACTTTGTAACAAAACATCTTCTAACAACACAACTTAAATTAAGAAGTAGTTAATTAAAGAATGCTAGCACTTTTTTTTTTTTCTCAACGCAAAAATCTTAGCATCGAGCGTTATAGCGATGGAAAATTACCAATTCTAATCCATCTTAAACAAGTTTAGCAATAGAAATTTCCATCGCCAAATTGCGATTGTTTAGTAGTTGTGGTCCAACATGATGTTCGGCTCATTTCATTTCACAAATAATTAAGAATATAGATTTTTTTGTACGCTTCAATTTTAATTTTTCCTTTTGTGAATACAGATACTTATAATGAAATAATAATAATAATAAGCTAGAATCCTTATATTGAATTAAAAGTGGATTGATTTGCATGCTCTTATCCACTAGTATCGTTGGGCGCCTTTTTTAGGCAGTTTTTCACTTTTGACAGGACGAACTAAGCAACAAAACGTGGAAAACCCTCATTTTCAAATCTTTTGGTGACCATTGATTTTTCTCTATCTTAATTTTGTATTTTACTATAATTTGTTATAAGCTGACCAATTTTTATATTGATTAATTAATGTACATGTTAATGCACTTTTTCTTTACAAATATAATGCATTAATTTAAATACAATCCCACCACACAAATATAATTACAAATTTTAACACAACTTTTCATCTTTTTGCAATTACAACATATTTTTCAAATCTTTGCAAGTATAATATAAAAATTTTCAATTTTTACAATTATAACACAAAATTTAAAATCTTGGGAATGATAACTAATATATATTTTATCCCAAAAATTAACAATTAAAATTTAAGTTTTGTGATTGTTTGGATGTTATTTATTTTAAACTTGAACAATTTTTTAAGTATCAAATTGTTTTACGATTATTTTTTTTTAATTATATTTAGTATTGTTTAATATTTTAAAATTTGAAAAATAAAGCAATATACACTAAATTATTATAATTATAAATTAGTTAAATTCAATTAATTAATTAAATTAATTATTATGAAAGAAAATCTAAGGCGCCTCTAATGTGCCGTCCATTATTAATTTTAATTAATCAAATTCAATTATAACATAATATATATATATATATATATATATAGAGTAGTGATCATATAATAAGTGAGTTTCCCATGCTAAATGAGAATAAATCTGGGCTGTTTATTTATATAGATCGACGCTTCAGATTTAAACTACTCCTTCATTAATTCACGCATCATTATGGAAATAAGGGTAAGGTAGTAATTGTTGTTTTAATTTTGGTAACCGTCTCCTCTATTTTAGATCTAAATACTCTCTCTCCTAATTTTCTCTTTCCTCCCATTATAATCAAACGATTATATCTTTATCGATTCAAATCTATTTTTTACGAATCATATATCAAATTAAACGTATTTTTACGACGATTCATATGATATCCATATTGGATATGTTAAATTTAGAAGATTCGCACGAAAATCATGATTTTATATTCAGCTGGTATATGTTCTTTATTATATTTACGTTCAGGATAAAAAATGCATAAATTGCGCATAAAAAATGTTCCAAAATATCTGCATTTTTTGCATCAAATGATGCATTATTAACTTGAATAAGATGCATTTTTATTCTAAAGCATATGCATTTTTGTATTCATATTGAGTGCATTTTTTACATTGATACGTTCAGGATAAAAACATGCATCAATTACTCATAAAAAATGCATCAATTACGCATAAAAAAATGTTCCAAAATATCTGCATTTTTTGTATCAAATGATGCATTATTAACTTGAATAAGATGCATTTTTATTCTAAAGCATATGCATTTTTGTATTCATATTGAGTGCATTTTTTACATTGATACGTTCAGGATAAAAAAATGCATCAATTACTCATAAAAAATGCATCAATTACGCATAAAAAAAATGTTTCAAAATATCTGCATTTTTTGTATCAAATGATGCATTATTAACTTGAATAAGATGCATTTTTATTCTAAAGCATATGCATTTTTGTATTCATATTGAGTGCATTTTTTACATTGATACGTTCAGGATAAAAACATGCATCAATTACTCATAAAACATGCATCAATTACGCATAAAAAAATGTTCCAAAATATCTGCATTTTTTGTATCAAATGATGCATTATTAACTTGAATAAGATGCATTTTTATTCTAAAGAATATGCATTTTTGTATTCATATTGAGTGCATTTTTTACATTGATACGTTCAGGATAAAAACATGCATCAATTACGCATAAAAAATGTTCCCAAATATTTTCATTTTTTGCATCAAATGATGCATTATTAACTTGAATAAGATGCATTTTTATTCTAAAGCATATGCATTTTTGTATTCATATTAAGTGCATTTTTTGCATTGATTATATGCTGCAGTTTTATAACTAAAATGTTGCATTTTTTACATTGAACGTATGCATATTATGTTTTATGAACTGCACGAAATGAAATTATTGAATATACATTTTTTACATTTTTGCCCTTTTATGCATTGCGTATGTGCAAAAAATGCACCGAAAATTGGACGGGATTTATTTAACCAGAGCCGTAGATTGAAATATTTAATGGCTCAGATTTTTTCTCATTTAGCATGGGAAATCCTATTATCACCTAATCACTACCCTATATATATATATGTTTGTGTATATATATATATATATATATATATACGGGAGCGTTATTCTAGCAACCACCTCCTAGATGTGAAATAAGACCAAATCTGGATCTTCCATTTAATTTATTAACGGTTCAGATTTAGCTGTAAATAAATGGGAAAAAAATATACATATGCATAACACAAACAAAAACAACAATATTAAAAAAATAATAATTGTCAAATGATAAATTAAAATACAAAATAACACAAATAATAATTATACAACAAACTGTAACAATTAAAAACTATGACTGCAATATTACAGGCGAGATAACTGTAAATTTTGTATACACAAAATTTATATATTAGAACGTAAAACAAAAGTTCTTTAACTATAACAATTAAATACTATGACTGCAATATTACAGGCGAGTAAACTGCAAATATTGTATACACAAAATTTATGTATTAAAACATAAAACAAACGTACTTTAACTGCAACAAATTAAAACTTTTACTGCAATGTTACAGGCGAAATAACTGCAATTATTGTATTGATAAAATTCATAAATTAAAACGTACACCACAATTCCTTTAACTGCATCAAATAAAAACTTTCACTGCAATATTACAGGCGAGTTAACTGTAAATGTTTTATACATAAAATATTTACAAGTACAACATAACAAATATAATTAATTATAATACAAACTGTAACTAATAAAATCAATCACTACCCTATTACAAGGGATATAACTTCAAAGTTTAATTGAAAAAACAACATATAATTAAACATAAACAACAAATCGAATATATTACGGCTTTTCGATTTGAAATAATTAAACATAAACAACAAATCGAATATATCTGGAAAGTGGGTGCATTATAAAATGCCCCAAATATGATATTAGACAAGGAACTTAGAGACGTTTGTGATGTTTACACGTGATCCCAAATCAAATTTATCATCCCGTCATCGCCCTTATCTCACCATTTTTTTCTTTGTCGACCGTTGCTTCTACAGTAGGATCATCTATTGCCAGCATAGCTTTTCTCCCTCTTCATCGCACTCCCAGGGAACTTCTTTGAAATGATAATTTTTAATGGTAAAGTAGGGTTTAATATGAACGAAAGGTAGAGAAAAATGCTTTTTTTTTTATTTCAACAACCAGAAAAAAAAAACGTAACATTGATAAAAATATCAAAGATATGGAGAGCATGAATGAGTGAAATTAGGAAACAGTTTGGGTAGTATTTAAACTTCCACATTATTAATCCTATATTACCCTCTAATTATATTAAATAAGGAAAATAAAATATCAAATATCAAATCTAAGATTTAATCGAAGCTGTTGAAATTAAAAAATCAATGGATCAAATTAGTTCTTATCTCTCATCTGAAAGGTGGTTCACATATGATTACAACTCTCTCTCTCTATATATATATATATATATATATATATATATATATAGTTTCTTCATGAATTTTATATTTTATGTATCGTCTCATGAAATAATCAGATAGAAACTATTCATATTTCTTAAAAAACATATCAAATATAATACAAAAGTAATGATAAATTGTATTAAAATTTGTAGGTAAACCTATAATTAAATATATTGTAATTATATTTAATTAATTAATTAAACTTAATTAATTTATAATGACTCATTGTTTATTGTGCTATTTTTCGATTTTTTAAAGATTAAATAATACTACATATAAATGAATAATCACAAAAATTAACATTTAAAAACGATTCAAGTTTAAATAAATAAAATATAAACAATGTAAATTTAATTTTTATTTGTTAATTTTTGGGATAAAATATATTTTTGTTTTAATTGCAAAAGGTTCAAAAGTTTGTGTTCTAATTGCAAAAATTGAAAAATTTTATGTTATATTTGCAAAGATTTGAGAAATATGTTATAATTGCAAATAGAATGAAAAGTTGTGTTAAAATTTACAATTAACCCTAATTTATATTAGCAATGCTTTAACTACTTATACTCCTAATATAGGACAATGTATATTATTTTCTTATTTCATCTTCTACTATCATATTATATATACTGCCCTCATATTTGTTCCATAACTTCCATCATTTCTCCATTAGTATTAATTAATACTGAAATGGGTGATTCTAAACACAACCACGTTTTTTCTCCCTCTAGCCCCTTTAAAAAAAAATTAAATATATTATTATATATATTCCAATTTTGTCCTTATAATTCAAATTTAAAATTTTAATTAAAAATATAATTCTAAAATAGCCATTTACGTTTGGGAAGGTCTCAGGTTAGATACGCCTAAACGGTTTAATTAGGCGGGTTTTATCCATTAACCCAACCGAAACTCATTTAATATACCTTATTTGGGGGATTAATAAACTATTTGAGATGGGTGAACCCATTTAGGTATGGATAAAACCCGCCTAAACCGTTTAAGCGTGTTTTGCCTTTACGTTTTGCTAACATAGTTCTTGCAAAAAGATTGCTAACCATCCTTAACATTTCTAAATCTTCAAGAAAACGTAAACTTGTGTTGATTTTAATTGTCTTCACCATCACCAAAGAGGAGGGTAAAACCGCAAAGTTTAGCTTTGTAGAGTTAGAATTTGATTGGCCCAGAGCGTATTCTCACTCAATTTTCCTTCTTTCGTCTTCTGCTAATTCTGCCAGCAACCTAGCCATCTTCTCTTCTTATTAGTGTGCAAAGATCTCAAACTAATTTTTCTTAAAATATTTTTGTTACAATCAATATCATTCCCTCCAATTCCAATGGTGTTCTCTACTCCAACCGCTCAACAAATTCACGACACTCATCTCAAAACCAGACCATAGCTCAACACTATTTTCATTTGCAAGAAATCAATTTCCATTAATGAATTGAAAGGTCTCAAAATCGAACAATAACAAAATAAATGCTTAATCGTTGAAGAATACCTATAAGAAGGGTTTCAAAACCAAACGCTGGGAGGAGGTGCTAAGTCGGCTTTAATGTTGGGGGCTATGTTAATGAATGGATTTATGTTGATAAAAACTTTTTTGGAGCAACATTTAGGGTAAAATAAAATAGTTTTGAGGATAAAATGGTAATATCATATGCTAATTTTAAAACATGCCTTGAAACATACAATCCCAACTCCTTTGAATTTGCGCATGATCTATGGGGTGTAAGTGCTACACTTAAAAGCTGCATTACAACACTCATCAGTTTATTCATTTCTCACTCAACTATTTGCATAATTTACTCTCTATAATTGTAGCATCGATCACTGTGTGAATTTCAATGGTCTCATCATCACATTATCCTCATGATCCAAAATCTGCAAAATAAACCCAAAAAAAAAAAAATTTAATAATCAAAATGCATTACTAAGACTCAGTCTTTGCCCAATAAATCAATATTTCAGTGAAGAATGAATGAAACGAACTTACATGGCAGTGGTAGACATAGCCCGGTTCAGCAGTCGCATCGAAAGGATACGAATCATTGGAATGAACGTAAGAAAACTTCACCACGATCTTGGTTATGTGCCCGGGCATCATCTTGAACACATTCTTCCACCCCTTCTCATGCGCCGGCACCGCCGTCTTGTTTCCCACGGCATACCGGTCCACGTCACACTTGACGGCGTTGTTGTACTTGGACATGCACGCCTTGAACTCTTCCACATTCACCAACTCCGTCTGTCCGAGAACACGGAAGAGTCCCAAATGTATGTGCAACGGATGGTTATCCTCCGTCAGATTGATCACGTTCCATATCTCCGTGGCGCCCACTCTCGGCGTCTCCGTCGCCGGAGCCTCGTAGGGCTGGCCGTTTATGTACAGATGCGTTGGCTCATCGATCTCGCTCGTGTACTCGTACAGAGCAATGTGCCTCGTCAGCAGATTCGGAGTGATAGAGGGCGGAGAATATTCGATCAGCTTCTTCGGGATCTTGGATCCGTCCACCTCGTGATTGGGTTTGATGATGAATTTCATCACCTTGCTGTTTGCCTCGTTGACCGGATCTCCCGAAGGGTAGGGGTAGGCGGCGTCATTCGACAAAACGGCTGAGTTTGACTTTGACGTCGAGAAGTCAACGACCACGTCAGCGATTTCTGACGGCGCGAGGAGGAACTCATCGAGTATAACTGGCTTCTCGTTGTATGTTGTGTCGGATCCGACGTGGACGAATCGGAGGCCGTTGTCGAAGAAGAATTTGAAAAACCTCGCATTGCTGGCGTTGATGATTCGGAACCGGTACCTCCGCCGCCGCACGATCATGTACGGCCACGCCTTCCCGTTGACTACGATGGCATCTCCGAAATACTCCGGCTGCCACTGAGGATGAATGGTGGGATTATTCCCTTTGGTGTCCATGTATATGGAGCCGTTGGTGTAGAAGCTCCGGTCGAACACGACCAGCGGCCGGTCGAACTCGTCGTCGTAGGGCAGCCCGAGCGGCAGCTCGACGCTAGGGTGGCGGATGACGTAGGCGCCGACGAGGCCGGCTAGGAGGTTGACTCTGGTCAACCCCATTGCATGATCATGGTACCATAGGGTCCCCGGGTGCTGCAAATTGTGGTAGTGGTAGGTTTTTTTGGTCCAAGAGGGGCCGCGGTCCTTGAAGCGGGCGGTGAACCAGGCGGTGGAGTGGCCGTCGCTCTGGGGCTCGTCGATGCCGCCGTGGAGGTGCACCACCGTGGGAATGCCGCTTCTTTTGCGAGGTGTGGCAGTTGGGATGGTGGGGTCCCATGGTAAGATGTGTTTGGAAGGGAGATAGTTAGTCCATTTGATGTGAGTGTGGATTCCATGGAGGGCTTCGATTGTAGGGCCAGGAACAGTTGCGGTTTCCTTTGTTTTTCCATATGCAAACACTGGCGTTGGAGGTAGGTCTCTGTGAAATTTCTACAAGGAAAAAAAAAATTAAAAAATTATATATGATGAAGAGATTAAGCTTGGGCTTTGAGAAAGCCTAGTGTACAATCTTCAAATCACACCCTTTTAAAAAATATATTATATAAACAACTATTTAGAATTTTTGAATAATATTAAATTATTAAATAGACGTAGTTATTAAAAAAGCAAATCTCAACCTGTGCAAAAGGCCAATTCAGGACATAAATGTTTAGAGTTTTTTTACCTATGTCCAATAGAAAACAAGTTTGAAATATAATAGGGATATTTGTGTGAAAAAAATAAGGCCATATTTGAAGATATATAAAGACAATTGAGTTTTTAGCGTATGGAACCAAAATTATTCTCACCTTAACCTAAAACATAACTTCAACAAGTGAAATTGGATATTTTTAATCTTTATAAACCCAATAATAAATATGATGATAACTTGGATTCAATCATTGGACTCCACCAATTTACCTTTTGAGATGATCCTTCACCATGATTTGTCACACAACCACACAAAAAATAACAATTATAATGAAATGGTCCAATTTGGATTTATGGAGGCACAATGTTAGTGTACAATACTATAATGCGAGGGCACAAATTTTGTTTTTTAAAAAAAAAAAAAAAAGGAAGAATTGAGAAATTGGAAGTAATAAAGTAGATGTAAGAAATTTAATGAAGTTGCTTTTGAAAATAAAGGCATCAGATTCCTATTCCTACCAACTATAAGAATGTGATGCTGACTTGTCTTCCAATGTCAGAAATAAATTTTAATTAAAGTGATAGTGGCCAAATTATTATTATTACATAATATAAATATCAGATATCTTTTCCTATCTTCAAACTTTATCATTTAATTATAAATTAATAAACATTTTAATCCCAATATGAGACTGTCAAATTACTTCTACACTCAGCTAGATTCTTCTGAATTAAATATAATAAGACTTGCCTAAAAAAACTTCAATAATAAGACAAATTTTCCTTTTTTTTTTCCAAAAGAAAAAGACAATTCTCTTTATTTTCTTTCTGCGTCGTATTATGGCAATATATAACTTCATTCAAGTGCCTCGTCTGCTTTTATCTGAACATCAAAAATTATTGACTTATTTTGGGTAATTTTGGTATGAAGAATTATTTTATTTCAAAATCTTTAGCTAATGATAATTGATTTTGATATTTCTTATTAAATGTATGTTATATACAAAGCATTTATAGTTGATTTGTTTTTGAAGAAACTCTATACTTATAGTAATTGCAATTAAGTTAGATGGCAAAAATTAATTACTTCAATTTTCATTAGCGGCCGGTTTGGATTCCTTGCGTTTAAAACACAAATTTGTGGATAAATTCAAAATAGAATTCGAAAAGTATTCTTTTTTTAAATAGAAAATCATGAATTTCATCTTTATATATCAATTCATTTTGAAGTATAATTCTTCTGTGATAAATCTTATTCCAATATTTAACTCCATTAATAAAAAATATTAAATCTTATATGGTATTTTTATGTTTTTTGGTTGACTTACAAATTCAAAAATAAAGACAATAAATATCATATAATTATCACATAAGATGTTCTCTAATTCAATCAATCACCAAATATACCTTTAACTAGCAAATCAAACATTAAAATAAAATTATATAACAGAAAAAGTTGTATATTTTATGGTTGACCATTAAAAAAAACTCGTATATTTTTTTTTTCACTGTCACCGTTGCAAGGAAATTACAAAAATAACCCAGTAACAGGTATTCTCGGGGAATCCAATAAATTAGCAGAACATGGTGACATAGAAAACGATAAAAAATACTAGGCATTTTATAGAAAACAACGTAAGATATAGAAAATATAAACAAATTAATAAATAAAAAGTTGTTTAAAAATTACATGATTGAATTAAAGGTGTACTCTAGCAGGATGAAAATCTGGAAAGGAGATTGTAATAATAACTTAAAGAAAAAAACATTCACAAAAATTGAAATTAAAATAAACAAACTTGATAATTAAATCGTGGGCTCTACTAGAAAGAAAAATTGAGAAAAAGGGTAAGTGGAAAAGTCTACTACAGTTTCAGACCAACCTTGATCATTCATATTTTAAAATAATCGTAGCTCAAATCTCTCACACACAACCTAGTCCACATTAAATCAATATACAATTATTAAATCCTCGAAACCAATTCTTCCCCTCTAATTTCTTATTCGAAAAATGAACTTGTTTCAATATTTAAATAGTGTGGTTTGAATTAGAAATAAATAAGAAATTTGGAAAAAATGAAAAGACGAGACTAACCCAGAGCTTGGTGTACATTCCGACATGAAGGGTTTTTTGAAGGGGAGAGCCATCGACGAAATCGAAGCCTCTGATTCTGGGCATTTCTGGGAGTTCATCCACAAACTTCTCCAACTCAGACGGGACTACAAGTGTATCTTCAGCCCATGCCAAATCCACCATAACTAAACAAATCAAAGCCTGCAACAATTTCTCTCTCCCCACCATTTTCAATATGAAAGCAGCTAGCTAGAGTGAGAGAGAGAATGGACTAATTGTTTCCTCACAAGTATTTAAAGGTTTTACTTCACATGAAACAGAAGGGGATAAGAAAAATATATGTAGTAGAATGTGAACTGAATAATGAATGTGTGTAGGAGAGAGAGACAGAGAGAATGGACTAATAGTTTCCTCACTGGCGCAGTGGGCTTCGTTGTCTCCGCTAATAAAGTTATTTTTTCTAATTATAATTTGATAAAAAAAAAAATATTTAATTACTAATTCAAAATTCCAAATATAGAATATTAATTCTCTACTTCAAAGTAGAGATAGATGGCCAAGGGCCGGTTCCGGTTCAGAACCGCCAGTTCGACTGTTCCAAAAAATAGAACTGAACCGGCCCTTGAAATTACGGTTCCGACAGTTCAACATGGTTCCTGTTTGGTTCCGATTTCGATTCGAAACCGGCAATTCGAGGTGACGTGGCGCGTTGTTACCAATCGATTTTAATTTATTTGTTTTTAAATTTAGATTTTTTTTTCCGACGGTTCGGCGGTTCCGAACCGCCGGTTCCAGTTCTGAATAGGAGGTGGAACCTGAGCCAGCCCGTCTAAATACGGTCCCAGTTCCGATTCCGAATCATTTGGGACGGTTTTGGTTCGGAACCGTGAACCGCCGGGCCGATTTAGGGCCGGTTCAGGTTCCATTTGGCCATCTCTACTTCAAAGATTCTTAAATTCTTAATCTGTGAGCTGATATTTAAATCATAAATTGAAAATCTCATAATCTTTTAGGTTATTGAGAATTTTTTTGAGTTTTTCAGATTCTGAATTAAGGATTCATATTTAGGGTCATGAATCGATAATTAAATTATTTTTCAAATCCTAAATTGTTAATAATTTTAATAATTTGTACATCAATACATATAAAGAAATTATTAGGTATGGCAAACCTAAGTCTTTATTTCAGGAGATACTTAAAAAACAAAACAATATAAATTTATTTCAAAACAAACAATTCCATACTAATATTAATGTTACATTTCCCAAAACAAAAAAAAGTAGTAGCAAATTTTTGTGTCCACATTATTTTCCACAATTACTATCAACGCATTAATTGCTTAGAAATATCTCTTCGTCAATCATTCTATACTTAGTTATCTGTTTCTTATACCTGCTACAATAAATCAAATAAGAGAACATTCTCGAGTTCGATAATTTTATCATAATTTTAAAATATATAATTTCGTTGTTCTACAGCGTAAATGAGATTTTGTATATCGTCACGTAATTACCTTAATTTGTGTAGTTCTTTAGTGAGAGAATTGCTGCAGTTTGATTGCATTTCAATGTTACATAGCATTAATTTAACTGATAAGTTAATTTGCCTTAATATTGTAGTTAATATTTTTAATATTTTTAACATTAATTTAAACACACACACCCTACATGTCCCCATGGAAGCTCGAACTCATGACCTCTTGATCATAGGTAGAGTGCTTTAACCACTGCACCCCGAACAAGGGACATCTTGTAGTTAATATGATGGTAAGTATGGGGCTGAGGTTATTTTTATAGTGAACACCTTAATTAGCACTCTAATCCATTATAGACTTAATTATGATAATTAAATTTTAAAATATGATAATCTACCCTCCGCGGTAGGTTGATGTGGCATTAATGGCATTCTATACTTCCATTCCTCTGCTTTACCTCATAGTCATACTTAGGGTGAGCAACGGTCACCGCCCAAACCGTCAAACCGCAAATTCTAAAAAATCAAATTGAATCGCACCGCTATAATTATGTAAATCGCACCGAACCGAATGGGCGGTTTCAGTTCGGTTTGGCGGTTTGCACCGAACCGAACCAAATCGCACCGAACTGTACGGTTTCAGTTTAAACCGAACTTTTTCCACCTATTTTTCAAAATGTTTGAATTAAAACATACATTTTCATGTTCCAACATTCATTAAAAGTCCAAATACAATCCCACAAGTTCAACAAACAAGTCTAACTCATAAATCCAAATACACAAGTTCATAACTAACAATTCAAATCTAAGTTCAAATCTACATATTCATATCCAAATTGCCCGAATCAAACCGAACCGAACCGAACCGCCATATTTCGATTAAAACCGAACCAAACCGAATTTTAGCGGTTTCAAAAAATCCAGATCGAACCGAACCGCCATATTTCAGTTAAAACTGAACCGAACCAAATTTTAGCGGTTTCAAAAAATCCAGATCGAACCGAACCGAACCGAAATTAATTTATAAACCGAACCGAATCGAAACTGTCGGTTTACAGTTTGGTTCGGTTTTGCTCACCCCTAGTCATATCGTATCATTAAATTTATTAATTTTTATTTTGATTTATTTAAATTTATATAAATTTTATAATTTGATGTAGGGCTCACCCGCCCCAATTAGCGCATATTTTAATTTGCAACATTTAATTTTTAAAATTTTAGACAATATAATATAATTAAAATTGCTAAATTCATAATCAGAATGTGTAATTCCTTTAAAATTTAATTTGTGTTCATAATATTTTTTTTAGAGTATGTTATACAATAACTAGTTTTTACTTAATTAACAATAAACATTACTTAACCTATGAAGTATTATAATAAAGTATTAAATGGAATATCATTAGGGATTGGAAGATTTGATCTGATTAATGTTCACCCTCAACAAGCTTGCATTGTTGCATAAGCTACCGTGGAACTAACATGCTCAAATTATTATTTTTTCAATCTAAATTAAATATATACATTGCTTCTAAAAAGTTTAGTAGGTTTGGATTTTAGGTCTCTTTCCTTTTCTTTTCTAAACAAGGATTAATTAGACCTAATTTTTAAAGAACAAAGGCGGAGAAACTTCACAAGTTGTAAATTAATTATTACTTCATTTTCTCTAATTCAATATTCTTTTATTCGTACGATTTAGCTAATTAAACAAAAAAAATTTACTATTTCATGTCGTAGTGCCTTTATAAGTGGTGACATTTCAATGTGACCAGAATAATTTAATCAAAATCTCTTGAATTTTACTTCATTAATGAATATTGACCCACTAAAATGATGTGTACACTATTTAGTGATCAATAAAAACAGGTGAAAATGATGTGCACTGCCACTGATTAATTAATTTTTTTTCTCTTAAACGAACAGAAACTTAATTTTATTATATGATAAAATATGTGATAATCTGCAATAATTTAATCCAGACCACTTATTCTTTTGGGACTCACAAAAGTAAGATATTTTATTCTTGTTTGTAATATGGTTGACGTGGGTTTTCATACTTCATTAGAATTTTGAGTATGTGATTGCCATAAACTTTAATTTATGGAAGAATTTCACAGGTTTTAGACAAATCCAATGCAGACAACTTTGGCTTAGAATTTCCAAGCATAGGAAAATGCCCTCAATTGACAACATAACTTTTGACTATTTTGAGGATCACATAATTTTGAACAGTGGGAATAGAATCATCTATTTTAATGGATGGCGTTTCGATTAAGATACTCCCTCCATTCCTTATTATTATTCCCAAACTAAAAAGACAAAGAAATTAATATATGTGAGTGTAGTGAAATTAATAATTTATTTGTGAGTATGAAAAAAGTTACCATTGTAAAAAATGAGACCAATAAATAAAGCAGACCAAAAAGGTAAGTGAGACTAATAAAATGAGACAAAGGGAGTATATCGAATTCGAGTCATGTGTAAAGATATTTTAATGAGAGTTTTTAGACTAATTATAATTTTAACAAGGGTACATTTATTTAAACTTACATATCTAGATATTTCTTAAGAAGCTCGAACTGTGACCGAAATCCGAAGAAGCTCCAATTTATAATTTTTTGATCATATATATATATATATATATATATATATATATATATATATATATATAAAAGATGCTTTTATCATTACATGAGACCAATTGGGCTTTTTTTAAAAACTGCAAGTTAAGTATGAATTGGGTAACATTTTGGGGTCAGATCATTTCGGCCTGCTGCTATAAGGTTGGGTTGGCAACCTACTTGGATTATTTATTTGAATTGGATTTAAAATTAAAAGTAGGATCACTCAGAATTTGGATACAGAAAAGTCAAAATTAGGGTAATGAATATAACATATAACTAGATTTATATCCGTGCACGTTGCGCAAACATATGTTCTTCATAATCTAATATATATATATAAAATAAGAAGTTTTAATTATTTACAAGATTGCCATTTTCCCTCCAAACATCACATCACATCACAATATTTTTTTATTATTATTATTATTATTATTATTATTATTATTATTATTATTATTTTATAATAGCTAATCTATCTCTATTTTATATTTATGTATACATCATAAAATTATTTAATTATATGGCAAGATTAGTAATTGAGAAAAAAAATTTAAATTATTTATCAGAATTTTCGAATCTAATCTAATATATATATATAAAACAAGAAGTTTTAATTATTTACAAGATTGCCATTTTCCCTCCAAACATCACATCACATCACAATATTTTATTATTATTATTATTATTATTATTATT
>JAPKLW010000412.1:217494-227545 GCA_026898455.1 Plectranthus barbatus
CAACAACAACAACAACAATAACAATAATAATAATAATAATAATAATAATAATAATAAGGTGTAAGATTATTGGACGGCCGCCTTTGCACGGTTGCACCTAGATAATTGTATTAATTGCTAGTAGAAATTCGACGAAAATACAAGTTCATTGCCCCAATCCTTCCTCTTAAAATCGGCATATCTTTCCCGCGTAATCACAAGCACGCGCCTAATCCCATCCATCATTTTCATCACACGCTTTTATCCTTTTCTTATAAATTGCAGCTGCTACCTACACTGGATCAAGTCATCAAACAATTTCACAACTTCAAATTAAAATGTCAAGATTAATCATGCCAGCGGCGGATCACAAGTTTTCGTTTTCATCCTCCCTTCAATCCTCACAGCTACCTCGATTTCTGAATGGAAGAATATCAGAGAGAGTTTCAACTTCGGTACTTGCAATGAGGAAGGATGGGAAGAGAGAGAAACGAGGAGAGTACAAACTTGTGGATGAAAACATGGTTGTGTTGAAGATGAGGATTGAAGAAATGAAGGCGAGTGAGAGAGAAGATGCTGCGGCGGCGGCGGTGGCGGTGGAGAGGGGATGGTACGAGAATTACGAGAGTGATGTGTATGAATTGGTAGGTTTGTTGCAGATGTTGATGATGAATAATAGGCCTAGTTTAGGTTTGGGAGTGGTTGCTCTTTTGGTGTTGACTTCATCCACATCTTTGGCTCTACTGTTGTATTATTTGCTAGCCAATTTTATGTAAATATCCCTTCCATTTGTTATATATACATATATATTTAATGTATGTTTGCATTTTGAAATAATTAACATATTACTCACATGAACTCATTGCGAATATATCCATATAGAAAGTGGATTAAATGCTAAAAAACTTGAATATGAATGAACTCTAATTCTTCATCTACAATGGTCAAGAATAAATACTTACTTTTTTAATTTTTTATATTAATTCAAAATATATTGTGTATTATGCTTGCTGTATATATTATGCTTAAAGATATTATTCTTTTTATAATAACTAATATTTTTTAAAATTTCAATCGTTAATGTGATGAATTTTAAAGTTCAAATTTATTTAATTTATTTTTACTTCCCAGCAATGGCGGATCCAGAAAATTTTCTTGAGGGGACTAATTTTTTTTTTGCCTCTACTGGACTTCAATCCCTTCGTATAATTTTTTTTTTTTTTTGTTATTTTCATCCATTTTTTCTTTATTACGAGGGGACTAGTCCAGAAAATTCAGAAACACAATACTATTAAAACGAAAAAAAATTCTTGTTAGAGGGGCTGGAGCCCCCTAATCCCTTAGTAGATCCGCCTCTGCTTCCCAGGATTTAGAAGGTATATTAATTCAATAAGTTCTTCTCCTTATTCTCTTTATCAATTTAAAATTAATGAAAATGAAAATGCAGTTGTTGCTCTAGCTCTTCGAGAAACTCTTACCACTTGAAGAAAGCTAATGCTTCTAAAAACCCACGTGAAAAACATGTTATAATTAAATTTACCAACAATATTTGAATCAAAATATTGTTGAAAAGGACATATTGATTTCGTCGTTGTTTACGTAATTTTAAAATAACTTACGTCTCTAATTTCTATGTCAAATAGAGAAAATAATAATATAAAAGAAAACTGGAGAGAAATTACCTAGATTTCAGACAATGTCACAATCCGTTACGTAAAGGAAATCTTGGGCATGTAAGAAAGCCTAGATTCTGTTTTATTATTTAAATGCACCGTCTAGATCTGTTGTGAAAGTGAAACAATTTTTTATATTATTTATGAGGTATATATTTTGGCAGTTATAAGAAATAAATAACATAATCATTATTAAATTAAAAGAATTATATCTCCAGCCTTCCACAAAACAGAAACACAGGCATATGTTCCTCCCACTTGCGCATCTCATGATTCAGATGCAGAAATAAACAAATTTAATAATTTAAACGTCTACAAAATTATGGATGCATAAACAAATTTAATAATTTTAATACTTGTTATTATGAAAATAAGAGTTAAGTATTGTATAAATCCACTGTAGTTAATATAAATGAATAAAAAGTTAAAAATCACAAATTATGATTATGAATATTAATTACTTTTAATAATCACATGAGCTAAAATATGAAAATCAAATACCTAAGATTGTTCTATACCTCGATCTTGTTTGTTGAACCCTATATATGTCGAACTTATAAAAATTATTTAAATAATAAGTTGAATTTTTTAAACAAAAATTAATAAATTCACTATTGAAGTAGGGAGTAACATAGAAATTTGGGAGAACATGATTTCATTCCCCTCCTTCCAATGGCATATTTCCTTGTTCCAGAATTTTAGTCCAACATTAATATTCGATTCTAAAAACTTTCTCTATTTTTAATCATGATTGTAAAAATCGAATTAAATAGCAGCTTAGGTGAGGTCAATGTATTGAATGGTTCATAACAACCCATAAATCATACAAATGCCTCATTGAATATTTTCGAATTTTTGGTGCTTAGGTAAACTAATTATGATGTAGAAATTTTATAGTTTACAATTAATAAGTAAAATAATCAACATTTTCTTGATCTATATAGAAAGAGGAATGAGACAATAATTCTAGAGGGTGGAATTGAAAATTGTAGGAGTGATTTAGCAAAAGCCAAATTAGCATCAACTTGTTTGTTTCTACTTTCTAGAGCCTATTACGTAGTGGCAAAGAAATGGCGCTTTCTCGATGTGAGGGGACTCTTTGGTCGCTAACAAGTACAACTGTTTAAAAACGCGTTTTAGCCTGCCAGTGGCGGCGCCCCTCCTCAGAAACAACAACACGTTTTCATTTATATATAAAATCTTTAACTGTTTCTTCTTGTCCCACACACATATGTAACTCTTTCTTTCTTTCAATCATTTGATAAACTCAAACTATATATAAACATGCACCCACAAACACTTTCACCCAAGAAATCATTCAATCTTTTTTAAATCAAAAATGGCATCCAAAGCTATATTCCTTAAATCTTTTGATCCCTTTCCCAGAACTCGTCAAATAGTCCAACCAAACTCGAGCTCGAGCTGCCTAAGGGTCCGTGCCCACAGCCAGCGGTGGAGCGGGAGGGTGGTGGACGAGAGCATGATCGTGCTTCGTAAGAGGATCCACGAGATGAAGATGATGGAGGATGGTTGCGATGTTCCGAGCGAGTGGATGGGTTGGGAGAAGCGAGTTTATGAAAGCTATGGCTCGATCATCTGCGACGCAATGGGGCATCTGCAGACGTATTTGATGGAGACTAGGCCAAGCTCGGCGCTTGCCTTGCTTCTACTCGTGGCATTGAGTGTGTCAACTTCGACTGCGGTCGTCATGTATAATTTGTTGGGACTTTGCAGCGCCGTCTTGTCTGGGATTCATCTGGCTTGAATTGAATCAGAATTAAGCTATCTTTATTGGCTTTATATTTATTAGCATTGACTTTTTTTTTATATAGCTATCTTTATTAAGCTATCTTTATTGGCTTTCTATATATGCAATGCACATAATTTGCTTACATTGTTGGGCAATTCTATTCACAGCCTTAAAATTTCTTTTTAAAGCACCCATAAATTTAAAAAATATAAATATTAATAAACTAGACAATTTTGCCCTTCATCCCTTTGTATAAAACCCTAAAATATATATCAAAGCCCCTTCATCGGGCTTCATGACAAAAATTTAGAATATTTTTTTCTCCATAAATGTAATACAAAATAATTTGGTTATAATTAGATTTTTCAATTATTTAGTATTCTAATCATAATCTCTGATTACCCATTGATGTGTTTTACTTAAAATTTATAAATGACATGGTTAAAAAATATAATATTCTTTAAAATAAATTTATGGTAGATTTTGTTATTTTTTGAAAGAAATTTTTGTAGCCATGGAAGTTTCTTGGTGAAGAAAAGTTAACAATCTTCTTTGCAGATTTAAATGCTGAGACGAGAAATTTAGTAGAAATGTAACAAAAGACGATGTATAAAATGAATTAAAAACAAAAAAGGAACTAATTCAACTTTTTGATCCATTGAATAAAAAATATTAAACAAAATTTCAAACAAACTTTTTTAATCAGAAATTAAATGGCTAACGGGGTTTTTTAATTGATTTTAGGGTTTAAGTGACGGGAAAAGGGTAAATTAGTCTAATCAATTAATTTAAGATTTAATTAATATATGAAGGCTATAAAGAGAAATTTTGTGGCTGTGAATAGAATTACCCTTCATTATTTTATTAATATCTTCCTTACCAAAGATCAATTAAGTTTCATAATAGAAGTAAAATCATTAGGTGCTAATTGGACATTTCGATTAATACATAGCGATTTGATCGCCAAGGCAGCTCTTAGGTAGTATTAATCAATAAACTTAATTTTTTTTAACATTTTAAATATATAGAGAAATTTTGTAACACTCATAACAAAAATCTCCAATTTTATAAATACATCACAAAAATACTGAAGGTACAATTTTTTCAATCAAATTTAGGTGGCGGATGTACTTTTTCAGAATTTTTTGTTGAATTAATTTAAAATATTGGAATAATTTTTAAATCCGAGCTACTCATTTGCTACCTGATTCCTATTCACTATATTTAAAAATTAATTTAAATACAATTTAGAAAAATATTAATTATAACATATTAATCCGATTCTTACCTGGTTAAAAATAAAATAAATTATTAATGATAACATTTTGATCCGATTTCTATCCCGTAAAAAATAAAATAAATATTTAATAATAGCATCTTGACCTGATTCCTAACCAATTCCTACCTCTTCAAAAGCAAAATAAATTATTAATAATAACATCTTGACTCAATTCCTACCGATTCTTACATGATCAAAAATAAAATAAATTATTAATAATAACATCTTGACCCGATTCTTACCGATTCCGACCCAGTCAAAAACAAAATAAATTATTAATAATAGCATCTTAACCTGATTCCTACCGATTCCTACCCAATTCTTATCTGGTCAAAAGTAAAATAAATTATTAATAATAACATCTTGACTCGATTCCTACCAATTCATAGGGGTGTAATCGAACCGATTCGAGCCGAACTTCGAGCTTTTTTGTCAAACATTTTGAAGTTCATGAACTTTATCGAGCCTAAACGAACTTTCTAAATTTGGAATATATTTAAAATATCTATTATGATTTTGAAAGAAAATTAATGTTATTTATTTCTAAATTATTTCATGCCCAAATTCTAAATTTTTTCATTATTAGAAAGACTTATCATTATTGTTACTTTTAAATCATAAAAGATATTACTTTTATAAAATTAATTATTTTATATTTCTTACTAATTTTAGCTAATGAGCTTGCTCACGAGCTCACGAGTCGAATACTATGATACTCAAGTTTGGTTCGTTTGATAAACGAACTTGAACAAGCTTTTATCGAATCGAGCTCCGAATAGCTCACGAACTGTTTGGCTCATTTACAACCCTATCAATTCCTACCTGGTCAAAAACAAAATAAATTATTAATAATAACATCTTGATGCGATTCCGACCGATTCCAACCCGATCAAAAGTAAAATAAATTATTAATAATAACATCTTGGCTCAATTCCTTCCGATTCTTTCCAGATTCCTACTTGGTCAAGAGTAAAATAAATTATTAATAATAATAGCTTGACTCGATACCTACCCGGTAAAAAATAAAATAAAATATTAAGAATAGTATCTTGACCCGATTCCTACCAAATTTCTACCTGTATCCCGACCTCCACACATTTTTTCTAACTAGATTTAAATTATATTTTCTAGTAGAAGAAATTTAATATACATTTTTTTTGTAACGATCACATCATCTTCACAATAATAATTGCATCAATTTCATACTTAAACAAATCCCAATGTAAAACTTCATACTTTTGGGAATTTTAGAGCATCCACAATGCTTATACATTTATCTACCTCCACATGTGTGTCACGTCAGCATCTACCTCTACTTCTACCCACTTTATTTTTAAACTCATTTTTATCTACTTCACTTTTAACTATTGATGGGTCCCACATGCCATAACCACTTCTCAATATAATCTACTATAAATATTCTTTTATGTTTTTATTAAGTAATTTAAAACCTGATTTAATTAATTAATTATTAGTTGATAAAATATTATTTATCGTTATTAATATAATTATAGTAATATAATTATATAAAAAATATTAAATATAAAATAAAATAGTAATATTATTGAAATAAGATTTTGATACAAGATGCAATTAAAATTCATAGATAACAATACTTCATAACATTTTAAAGGAATAACATCACGCATCACCCCTGAACTGTGTCCAAATATGCTCAATAAGGTCGGATCGAAGTTGCTGGTGAATATTTTTGTCACGTAAATTAGCATCTTTCCTAAGATACTGGTTAAATCCTCTAATCGCACCTTGATTGATTTCTCCTTGAATGTTGTCTCTTGTTGCGCTTGTTTGTTCTTCGACCCAATCAGTTGCCATAGACCCTTCATCATCAACTATCATGTTATGCAAAATAATGCAGGCAAACATAATATCAGAGATAGTTTCTTTATACCATGAGCGAGTCGGTCCTCTAATCATTGCCCAACGAGCTTGGAGAACCCCAAATGCTCGCTCCACATCTTTTCTTGCAGCTTCTTGCATTTGCTTGAACTTTTGTTTCTTCGGATCTTGAGGAAATTGGTAGCTTTTGACAAAACGAGCCCATTCAGGATATATGCCATCTGTCAGGTAGTATCCATCAGAATATTGTGTTCCATTCACAGTGAACGGTACAGAAGATGCCACACCGCTAAGAGCGTCCGTGAATAATGGAGATTGATTAAGAACATAAATGTCGTTATTTGATCATGCTACTCCAAAGAAAGCATGTCAAATCCACATATTTTGAGAAGCAACCGCCTCAAGTATTATTGTGGGTACTCCTTGATCGGCTTGTCGCTGCTTCAGAAGCAGGGGAAGAAGATGAATATGCACCTGCTTCACTATTCTTGCATCTCTTTGATCCTTGAGTACCCGTCGGCACCTCTGCAAACTTCTCTTGGGTTTCTAAGATTCTCCACACATCAATATACATAAAACCTTATGTTCCATAGTGTTGGCGATATTCAGTTTGTGTCATCTCCATAATATCGGCGTCGCTTCGGACGCTGGCCCATACACTAGAAATCCTGTGATAACATGCAGCAAACAACTTAAATTGTTTTGACATTCTGAAGTAATGCGACTTCAACTGGCTTGCTTCCCGCTGTGGAGTGTTGGGTGGTCGATTTTTGTTGTAGGCATCCATAATTTGAGCCCATAGCGTATCAAGCTTTTGGTTGTTTCCAATTTGTGAATCGCCGGTAATAGCGATCACCCATTGTGTAAGATGAACACTCTCTTCATTCGTATAAGGTGGACGACGATTGCGAGTGGGGTGATCAATATCCTCGGAAATTGGAGTCGAGAGATTGAGATTCTCTAGCCCTTGCGTATTTGCGAATTCCGAAGACGACATCCCTCCTTGTGAAGGATACCCTTGCGGTGGATAGAAATATGGAGAATACCCTTGAGGAGTTGAGAATGACATGGGATTGTTTGGGATTCCTTGAGGATAACTAGATTGGAAAGAGAATTGTCCGGGATTATTAGGGAATTTATGAGGATACTCGAATTGGGAAGAAAATTGCCCATGATTGTGAGAGAAATGTTTGGGATTGTTTGGCCATGTCGGAATGTATGGAGGATTGTTGGAATTTTGAGAAGGGTTTTGTGAGGTAGGGCGATTTTCACTCATTTTGTATTCAAAAGTGATTGGAATTGATAAAATCTAGCAGTTGATAATTGTAGAGGAAAATGAGAAGATTGTGATTTTTTTGCATATAATATTATCTATTTATAGACTTCAAAAATAGCCATTAATATAACCGTTGCAATTTATTAATATAAGTTAATTTATAAAATTAAAAAAAAAAATATATATATATATATATATATATATTTTGAAATGTTACAAAAATAAAATAAAAAGAAAAAAATATTAAAATACCCCAGTCCCACCCCCAACGGACATTTATTAACCCCAGCTGCAACAAAGGCACGTGTACACACGCGCCGCACATTTTTCCCGCGGTAGCGGTACGCGCGCGTGAATAAAAATGAGAAGGGGACCACCATTTTTTTTTCTTCCGGTAGAGAATATCTACCCATTTCCTCTCTCTCTCATTCCACATCATCCCCTCTCTCCTACGTGGGGAAGATAAATTGCACATCTTCCCCCATTGGAGATGCTCTTAGGGCATCCACAATGCAAACAATTTTATCTACCTCCACATGTGTGTCACGTCAGCATCTACCTCTACTTCTACTCATTTCACTTTTACACTCATTTTTATCTACCTCACTTTTAACTATTTATGGGTCCCACATGTCATAACCACTTCTCAATATATAATACTACAAATATTCATTTATATTTTTTTATTAAGTATTCTAAATTAAACTAATTAATTAATTATTAGTTGTAATATTATTTATCATAATTATTATAATTATACTATAAATGTTAAAAATAAAATAAAAATAGTAATATTATTGAAATAAGATTTTGATACAATTGTATTCGAAAGTGATTGGAATTAATAAAATCTAACAAATGATAATTGTAGAGGAAAATGAGAAGATTGTGAATTTTTTAGATAGAATGTTATATATTTATAAACTTGAAAAAATAGCCATTGCAATTATTAATATTAATTAATCTTACCGTTATTAAAATAGCCGTTATAATATATATATACACACGTAAAGTTAAGATTTTAAATGATAAAAGGAAAAAAAAAACTAATAATTAAGCCCAGCCCCACACACCCCCCAAAAGCAAATTCCTATACCACTTCAAAAATGGCGCGTGTAACACACGCGCCATTCATTTTTGTCGATTGAGCTGCAGACGCGAGTGGGGCGACGAATCCTTTCTTTTTATCTTCCTGGTAGATAAACCTCTACCATTTTCTTCTCTCTCTTCCTCTTCTCTCCTCCACCTCAGCTTCCCTCTCTCCTCTATCTCAACTTCTACCTCCTATCTTTCATCCACTGTGGGTGCTCTTAGTGATGTGTTCATAAGAATAAATATTTTCATAATGTGTTTTATTAATTTGAGTATTTTAAATAATATCCACTTAAATATATATAACCAATGTAAATACAAATTAAAATTATATAAACTCTAGTTATTGAGTCTTTTTAAAATTTATATAAAATTAAGTGTTACGATTAATTAGGCGACACCTAACCTACAACATTGGCAGATGTAAAGATTTTTTGTAGAGGGAGGGGGTTGGATTAGATTTTACCATAAAAAGGAATGTAAAATTAAATAAAATCAAAACCTTTTTAGTTCTACAACATTGGCAGATCTAAAGATTTTTTGTAGAGGGAGGGGGTTAGATTAGATTTTACCATAAAAAGGAATGTAAAATTAAATAAAATCAAAACCTTTTTAGTTCATTTTCATTTGAATCTTCATCGTACCAATTTTCTTTTATTGCATATTTTCAACTCATTTTTCTGGAGGATGCCATATAATTTGTTGTTAGACCCCTATCCACCATTACCTATTTAGTCGATTGGTTTTAAGTACCCAATAACCCAAACATGCCTATCGAAGCCAATTTATGAGTTTTAGGTTGGAGAGGGAGAGAGGTTGCGAAAGAAGGGGATTTACTAAAATAATAAATCTCTTTGGCCAGAAACTGGCCAGCCAGATAAGAATAAAAATATAATTTAATAATTATTTTTTAATTTATTTTACTAAATTACCCTTAATCCATTCAGTAAGAGAGAGACTACATTTAAACTCGGACGCACGCTTCCTTCTTTCCAATAAATTTTTTTATTACCATTATGACTCTGAAACTCTACATTAAATAATAGGCATGCAATAATAATTAATTACACACCAAAAATAGTAGAATTTAATTGTTAGTTAAATAAATAATGATCATGCTTCCATAAATGACATGTATACAT
>JAPKLW010000412.1:243642-254827 GCA_026898455.1 Plectranthus barbatus
AGCTCAACTTAGCTAGACAAGATTAATTTAAATATGAGGGTGTTACAATTGTGTCAACTTATTTTGGAATATTGAATTTGCTTAGTTATGTTATTTCATACCGACTTAGTTTACTTTTGCAAATTCTTAAGTATTTTTGAAGATTTATTTATTTTTTCAAATTTAGAGAATAGAATGAATAATGATTCGTATTGTAGTATAAAAGTAAAAAAAATCACAAAATAATTTATTTTAAAGTTGCAGCGATTTTAAGTTAAAATCACAAAATAATATTCTAAAAACTCTTGCTGCTCTACTATTGGTATCATTGCAGACAAGCGTAAACATATCCACTAATTATTCAAAAACTTATCACATCATGTGGGTAATGGGATGAGAAGCAAAAGAAATGGACTAATTAAAGGATTCCTAAGTAGCACTCACTATTGATTCCACATGGCGCCAAAAATTAATGGTTGCAGCATATCGATCTGGACAAGTAACAATGTAGTATATATCATGTTGATATTGATGCATTATTACATTTAGAGAATATAATGAATAATAATTCGTGCAGTAGTATAAAAGTTAAAAAAAAACACAAAATAGTTCGTGCAGTAGTTATTGTAACAAAAAAGTAATACTTTGTGCAGTCCTAGATTAACTCACAAAGGAAAATTAAAACAAAATACCACATGTAGTTCTAGATTAATTCACAAAGAAAAACTAAAACATAATATCCATTTGCAAAAGTTAAAAGATAGTACTGGCAGCATATTGTTCAGTGATACTCCAAAGAAAAAAGTCAACATTTAATTATTGTCATACCAGATTGAAACCAGAGATATTAAAAAGGATCATGTCAAAAAAACCTTAAGGACAAGCCAAACATTAATGAAGTTAATTTCCTTATCATTGCTACAAAGTGTCTGCGGAAGCATCATCTGCAGCACATCAAGAAAACTTTATTAGGCTAGCAGTGAGACAATAGCTTGGCAGACAAAATCAATACAAAATAACAACACAAAAAAATAACAGAGAAATTAATGACAAGGCACAACATACCAATAATCAGATTTGGCGACTTGATCTTCTATTGCTATTAGAACATTGAGTTCTAATAATTTATGAAACGGATTTAGCTCTAAAACTTCTTGGCCTTCCTCTGGATCGTGTAACTAATGGATTTAACAAAGGAGCTTGTGTGGTTTGTGTTCCTTCGACTTCGTGACATGCACTTGCATTCCAATTTTTCAACTCATTCTTTATTTCCCTACACCTTTGCTTGATGAATTGCATTTTCTGAGGGCAATCATATGCAATATCAGTACATTCTTGAAATTCACGCTCAACCTCTTGAAATAGTTTGTATTCCTTTGTCATGTGT
Organism: Plectranthus barbatus; assembly: GCA_026898455.1. NCBI lineage: Eukaryota > Viridiplantae > Streptophyta > Magnoliopsida > Lamiales > Lamiaceae > Plectranthus > Plectranthus barbatus. The sequence goes on from JAPKLW010000412.1 coordinate 245,009, forward strand.
GGATATTCACCGACAAAGAATATACTAGTATGGTTTCTATACACGTCCTTCCGCCACCTTCTCAATATGTATCTATCATTCACATTTCGCATATCATTAAGATGTAGAACCTTCATTATGTGAACATATAGAAGACCCTTGCATTCGAATTTCCGGCAATTGCATGACAAATAGCTTTCAATTTGTCGGTACTCTACTATGAAAGTGAAATCCCTGTGAAACGTATTATTAAGAGTACCCGACTGATGCACTTTATACCTCTCAATTCCAGATTGAGAATCAACATATACCTGCTGAACATTGCAACTCAACATTTTCTTAATTTCTGTCTGAACTATATCGAATATACGATTTGTGTATACCTTTTGAAATTTCTCCTCCCATTTGAAAGATGAAAAACACTTTATCACCTTAGTTTTCCACTCATAATCAGCTTGTAGCTCCTTTTGCATCTTGTTGCTAATAGCAATTTTGTATTGCTCTACAAACATCTTCAATGTACTTCTTGACGTAATATAACCATCAAAGAAAGCATGCATCGATTCACTCCTCTATGTAGACACACTTCCAGCCCAAAAAAGATGATCCAAGTAAACTTTTTCCCAGCTATGCCGATCACGATACTAGTCTTTAAGCCATCTATTATTCTCTAGACCATACCGTCTCAGTAATTCTGACCACCTACCTTCAAATTCACTGATGGTGAGACTATCGTATATAATAACTCTGAACTCAGCTACTGCTTCCTTATAATCAACAACTCATTTGAATTTTTTGGAGACCTTCGTATCAATATGCCATAAGCAAAATCGATGAATAGTGTTTGGCATCACTTCTCTAATAGCATTCTTAATACTCTCACATTGATCCGTCAACATCGTTGTTGGTTGAACACCTCCCATTACTTCCAACCAATTAGTGAAAACCCACTTGAACGATTCTGCATCTTCGTGTGCCAACAAAACACACCCCAATAATATTGACTGATTGTGGTGATTAATGCCTACTATACTTGCAAAAGGCATTTGGTACTGGTTAACCAAATAAGTCGTATCAAAACTCACAACGTCATGAAACTCTTCATACGCAGCTATGCTACGTGGATGAATCCACATCACATTGCGAAGTCTACCATCATTATCTATATCCATCAAATGGAAAAATCTCCCATCTTGTTGCATCCTTGTAAATAGCTTACGAATGGCTTCTGCATCGCCTTCACCGAGTCTTAATCTTCTTCTTTGATCAATAAAATTTGTACAATCTTTTAATAAGCATCCTAGATTTTGTGGACCACCAGCTTGTACCTCCATTAATACATAATTCTTGCATGGCCGTAAACCTGCAATGTCATTGGCTTCCAATTGCCTCTTCATGTTGATCCTCAAGTTGCGATGAGCCGGCATGAAAAGAGACAATTCTGGATTTAGATCATGGTTGTGTATTGAATGTACATTCGACCATGATCCATCCTCTTGTTTTATGGCACTAAGACGAGCTGGACAGTCAATTCTTTTGGTGAACTTCTTTTCGGTTGATTTTCGAGCTCTATCACAACACAACACAAGATACTTGTTTTTTCGATTAGTTCTAATGGAAGCCGCAAAACCTTTATGCTTACCATGTGCTTGATATGATGCAAGTAGAGTTTCTGCACTTTCAAACACCATGCCTTTTTAGGACCACTTTGAAGAATATCCTCACTTGTTTGTTCTTCACCATATATATCTTCACGAACAATTTCCATATCATCTTCATGGCTATCTTCTTCGTGTACATCATTCACCTCATTTGTTTCATCATCGGATGTTGGTCCAAACAAATCTATTATCAAGGCATTCCTATTGTATTCCATAGTGCATCACCTTTGATACCCACAAAAAAACTAACAAGTCAGTGGAATTCCAATATCCAGAAACACGTTTATTCAAAGCATTTATATTGCAAATTTCAACTTCAATTTCCAGAATTCCAACTTCAATAACAACTTTGGGCCGTGCTCTATATTTTAAATATTGGGGACTTACAAACAAAAAAAATGATAGAGTGACACTATTTTCAGTTTCAACATAAACAAATATTTGGGCTGAGATTTAGGCACTTCATGTTTAAAAGAATTAAAATCACACTCAAATATCAACACACTATTTCTCATTTCTCAGCCAAAAAAAGTCCATAAAGTCAGAATATTTTGTATTTTTTAGTCGACTTCATCTAGAAAATAAGGATAATATATATTATAAAGAACAAAGAAAAGAAATAAATTATACCTGGATTAGGAGTTGTCTACTTTGCTTCCAGAAATGGCATGAGTCAAGCCTCCGTCGTCAACAAGTTCTTTTTGGCAAATGAACAAAATTGAAGTAAAAAATTAATTATTAATATTTGATTTTGGAAGACTAACAGTTTTTTTGAAGGAAGATCAATAGTCAGTAGAGAGAAAGGGTAAAACAGTATTATTAAATTTAAACTTTAATTTAATACTACCTCCAACCCGGATTAATAGTCTCATTTGCTTTTGGCACAATAACCAAAACATGTGAGTGTAGAATGAATTAATTGGAATTAATATTTTATTGTTGAGTGTGAAAAAATTACCATTTTTAGAAATGAGACTATTAAAATAAGACGAAGGAAGTATAAATTATTGCACCAATAGAATTTCTGAAAAAAATCTGCTGGCCAGATTCTGGCTATTTAGCAGCACTCTTACTAAAATTAAGCTAGAAAAAGAATGAGGGGAGGAATAAACTGAACGGGCCTACAAGATCATTATCAGACGGGCATTTTTGGCCCAATCATAATGAGCTGACAAGCTGATTGAGCTCGGCTTTAATTGGACAAGTATATTTGGGCCTGAAAGAAAATTTGACTTTCTACACAAAGCATCAAATTAGTTTAGTGAATGTACACCCAGAAATTGCTGTCATCATAGCTCATAGGATAACACCTTTTGACTAGCTACTAATTGTTGAATAGAAAATCTGAATAATATTAACTAAAATAAATCATTCAGCTCATAAACGGCGCAAGGAACATAACTAATATGCCACACGTCCTAATTGTTTAGGCTTTTTATTTGGGTTCAATAGATTAATAGGGATAAAAAAAAATTGAAAAGATAATGTGGTGATAATAAGCGCGTGGGATTCGATATCTCCACCCCCACCACAACCAAATCACGCTTCCACTTTTCAGCGCCTTTCCTCCGCATTTCGCCACTCGCCGCCGCCCTCCCCCTCTATAAATTCCTTACGAACCCTAGCCATTTCCACAAACATCGTATCTTTTCTCTTCATCATTCTTTAAAATTCAAATGTTCAATTCCATATCCTCACCTTGTTCAATTTATCAAATCTAATTTTTTCCCCATTTTTAATTTTTTTTTGTAGTTTATTGAATTTGATATTCATATTCTAGCACGTAGTCGTACCCATGGCCGTAGCTCACCAGGTTGCGCGCTCTGCGGTGGAGCCGCGGAAGCTAATTGTCTCTTCCGCCGCGGCGCCGTGCCCTAACGTCACCCTCACGCAAGACGATTTGAAGAAGATTGCGGCTTACAAAGCCGTGGAGCACGTGCAATCCGGCATGGTTGTGGGCCTGGGCACAGGCTCCACGGCTAAACATGCCGTCGATCGTATTGCGCAGCTTTTACGGGAGGGAAAGCTGAAGAATATCGTGGGCATACCCACATCGACTAAGACCCACGAGCAGGCCGTGTCGTTGGGGATTCCGTTATCGGACCTCGATTCGCATTCCGTTGTTGATTTAGCCATTGATGGAGCCGATGAGGTCGACCCGAAGCTGAATCTGGTTAAAGGGCGTGGGGGTTCTCTGTTGAGGGAGAAAATGGTCGAATCCGTCGCGAAGAAATTCATCGTGATTGTTGATGAATCGAAATTGGTGAAACACATAGGGGGTAGCAGGCTGGCAATGCCGGTCGAGGTTGTTCAATTTTGTTGGAGCCATTCATTGAAGAGGCTCGAGGATTTGTTCGCTTACGCCGGCTGTGTGGGGCAGCTGAGGAAGGCTTCTGACGCCGGTGGTAAGACTGCGTATGTAACTGATAATGGGAACTATATCATCGATTTATATTTCGAGAAGGAAATGGGAGACTTGAATGAGGCTAGTGATGCAATCTTGAGGCTTCCAGGCATCGTTGATCATGGGATGTTTATAGGATTGGCCACCTCTGTGATTATTGCTGGTGTTGATGGTGTCACCATCAAGACCAAGAAGGGCAATGAGATGGAGTTGGATTATTTCTGTTACAATGATTTAAGGAGTGGATTTTAGTTAGGAATCTGACTTATTTATGATGTTAGAACTGGTTTTCCTGAGTTGATGTAATGGAGAGGATTTTAGTTTCCATCCAAGATTAACTGATGAAGATTGTGAAAACTGCAATGGCTGCTGGTTTTAGTTAATCATATATGATTATGAACAATCTGACCTCTTACTTTCTTCTACATTTTCCTTGATTGTATCTAAACATAGCCATTGATGATGCAATGCAGCCAGCAATTGATAAGTTTTGAGGCTGCCAAGATGCTTTCTTTGTGTTGTGTTATTTTTCCAACTAATAGTGATGTTGGTTGCAGCTGATATTGGAAGTTTTGCAATTTATCATTTCTTTGCATACATGGGTTTAAATAAAAACGATTCCATTAAAAAAATGGAATGCATGTTTTTTGGTTTTCTGAGACTGAAGAGAAAAGCTGAATTGGGGCTTTCTTTCATAATATCTGCGCTTTCTTAGACAAGTTTTCAATGGGCTTCTAATTGGGCTTCTACATCGTCTCTAAGAAAATAAATTCTCCGTTTGAGCGTCCCAATTAAATTAATATTTTTTTTAAAAATATAACTTTCCACACTTAAAGGCAAAAATTTGCGTTAGGCAGATCTAAACAGTTTAGATAATTTTTATCCTATCTAAATGGATTGACCCATCCAAATAGAATTTATTAATCCCAATTAGAGTATATTATATGAGTTTGGGCTTGTGTTAATGGATAAAATCCGCCTAAATCGTTTAAGCCTGCCTAACCCAAGACCTTCTTAAAAATAAAATATTGATTCCATACTCATTTTATACTCATAACTCTTAATTTTCGTGTCGAAAAAAAAATGGCCTTATTAATCTTAAACGGGACGGAGGGAGTAATATTTTAATTGATTTCATAAAATATCATTTTAATACTAAAATATTCTTTAAATATCATTTTTATTATTTTCGAGGATACTCCATTTAATCCTAACGATATCTACCACTACCAAGAGTCCAGGCAAGCCAACAACCAAATCCTCAACCCTAATTCAAAATTAAAAATGCAATCCACGCAATAATTTTTCCATCCAAACAATTCAGAATCTTGGCATATTCCAACTTTTTGTTCCTCAAATTATCCTACTACTTCCAAAATTCAAAATCCGTAAACATTTTCTTCGTTCTCCGGCGTTTCGTCAAATTTGGTAGGCTTATTTTATTTTCCGTTTGATCTGTTGGCTTATCTGCTGTGTAAAGCGATTTTATTTCTAGATCTGCTAATAGACGTAAGGATTCGCCTTTTTTCTTTCTTTCTTTAACCTTAATTGAAGTTGCTGCATTTCTAGGCCTATCTATGGCTGTGATTTCATGTTTGTGTGGGTTGTGCGACATAGACTTCAATTTTTGAGCGCCGTATGCGTGTTGTAAGTTAAAAATAAGGAAGCAATGTACAGAATTTTAGGTTCTAATAGTTGGGCAATTGGGCATTGTTATGGTGAGCCTAAGTTCCCGATTTTTTGTGGAGGCGATTCATTGGATTTTTTATTTTTATTTTAACCGGGTGGCTTAGTTGGTGGCGAGGACTTAATCGATAGGTAATGTTGAAAAGTTTGCCTACATCTGTGTCGAGATCCCTGGATGCATCCAGGACGCGGCTGCAGATGCCTTCAAAAGAAAGAAGGGTTTTCTGTCCTATCATGGGTGTTGATAATAATTGATCAATTGGATCGCCTAGCACAAGATGGGGCGGCATAGATAATGAGAAAATCGTTTCTTATAATCGTGGAGTTAATATTCACCTTTGTTGGTTTGATAAGATACTATAACATTTCAATTGGTATATTACTTTCTAACTAATGGCTTGATGAATCTTGAAATTTCTGCATATTATTAATGCAGATATTTTGATTGTGATCAAAGACTGGTTTTGGGTTGACATCCATCATGAAGTACTTGGAATACACTCCTCTTGACCGGTATGCTCTAAATATTTGGTGGAATTGTTTTTCCTCTTTTTATCCTAAAGCTCGATTGTGACAAAAAAATCTGTTCCCTCACCGCCTATGTGTTGAGAACCCGTTGCTAATCAATTGGTGTTATGTGCTTTCAGAATAAATGATTTCTTGAGTCACTTAGCTTTCGGACAACGTCGAATCGAAGGATGCCTGGAAGCATACTCTTGTTAGTATGATATCCAATACGCGATCCTTAATTTTTTATGGGAAAGATGATGTGAGGTTTCTTGTATATGTACTTTTCTAGGCAAACATACTGGAATGGATAAGAAGCTCTCTCTTAGCTTGGAGAATGAGGCGAGTACAATTTCTGTTGTTGACTTCTAATTTTTAGTTGCTAGATTTCCCTTTGCAAATATTTGCCAAATTTTCTTCACAAAGACATCTGATTCATACTAAACTACTATTTATTACTCGCTATTTTTTCCACCGTGAGAAACTTTTCACTTAAAAGTTTTCTGTTATGCAGAGATTTGTGATAGTTGGATTTGTCTCGTATGTCATATCAATATTTGTAACTCCTTAGCCACTCCAGGCTCCAGCCCAAGATCATGTCTTATCTCACAATTGTCAGATATTGAGTGTTCTGTTTAACTCCCATTATTATTTGTTCTAATCCAGATTCTTGATCATCTTGGGAAGTCTTCTGATACAGACTCTTCTTCACCCGTTGATTATCTATTTAGTAGATCGAGGTTGGTGAATCTATATCAAAAGCCTGTTCAGTTTATTATATTCTACGTGATTTCTTCATTTTTTCTATCTGAATTCAGGAAGACATTGATTTATCTCCTCCTTGCTCTTCATCACATCTATCCAGACTTCGACTTCAGGTAACTCTGTATTTTTATTTATTACTGTGTATTGAACAAGAAGGATTATGGGTAATGCCATTGTCAGCTTTCTTTGCGGCATGGCATCCCATTATATAATCCTTTCTTGATGGCTTTGGGAGTGTTGTCAGAAGGTTTGACAGACAGTCTACATTACTGTTGCTCTGATAAGGAGCTGAGAGTTCAAGTCTCTCCATTTCCCAACACTAATAATCAGTTATATCTTGCCATTTTGGTTTGTATCATGAGAATCTGCATTTGGTGCTGCTTCAATTATGTAGTTCTGTATTTTGGTTTTTTATGCTACAATCTGCCAAATTTCGGTTGAACAGTGCAGTTAGAGCTCACGAGTTTTTCGCTGAAGAAACCTGGGGCAGTTTTAAGCAGATATTTGATGTTTACATGTTTGAAGCCTCAAAGGTATTTCCACAAATATTTGACTTTACATTCTAGAGAATAAGAGTACACAGCTCCCATATGATGCATCTTTGGTTCTATGCTTGTAATGTCTGTAACTAAAATTTGAATCAGACTGACCTTTTAGTAAAATCTATCAAGAAATTACTTTTGCTGGACAAAGCTTGCTTTTTGGCTGTAACTTTGAGGATGGCTGGCATGAGGACTTACTCCACTGCTGGATAATCTGAAACACCATCCAGCAATATCAACTGCTGGAGAAGTCTTGAACATGCCTGATCAGTCATTGTAGTTTGAGACCTGTAGGCCTAGACTGTCTCTTGATGATTTCCATCAGCAATTTGTATGCTTGCAACTTCAGTTTATCTATTTCTTTTGATGGGTTCTGCTTCCACTTGCTGCTCGTAATTTAGCTAAATATAGGGTTAACTGCATCACTCCCAATTTTCTTTGGCGAGTATTTCTTCTAAACGTTCCTTGCTTAATTCCATGTATACACCATTTTCACGACCAATCATATTTAGAAGTTCAATCTTTGATGTACATGTAGAGTTAAACACAATAACATATGAAGATTCTTATGAAAAAAACTGGGAGCATTGTAATTGCAAAAAAAAAAGAAAAGGTGTGTTGTAATTGCAGTATTTTCAAAATCTTTGTTATAATTGCAAATTTAGAAAAGGTTGTGTAAATAGATACAAATAACCCCAAATTTCTTAGTAAATGTCATGTTGATTTGCTTATCCATGATTTTTCCTCCTTCGCTTGTCATGGATACAAAGCTCCACAATTTTGGGGGCTTGTCTGACTTTGTTGGAATCTCTTATGTTATGCTCAGTTTCGTTCACTTACCATGCAGGAGTGGCTTGAGGAGAATGAAGGAAGCACCTTGCTGGACACCTTGTACAAGGCCTTAGATGAGGTATCCACAACCTAACCAGGAAAAACCTAATGGAGTTGGGATAATATGTGAAGGTTAAGAGCTTAAAATCGAGCAGCTCATCTATGTTATTGTGGTTGCAGGTTGTAAAACTGGCAGAATGTGAAATCTACAGCTACAATCCAGAGGCTGACGCAGACCCATTCCTGGAAAATAGAGCCATGTAAGCCTTAATTAAATTAAAGTAACATCTGATGTTGCCCTAGTACATCTTTAACTTCTGCCCTTTCTTCAACTTCTTGTGTTTTCCAGATGGTCGTATCATTTCTTATTCTACAATCGAAAGCTAAAGCGCGTTGTAAGCTTTCGTTTTAGCTGTTTAAGGTAATTTAGGGCTCATTCATCCATTGCTTGTTACAATCATCTGGTACTAGCGGCAATAATTTACTCATCACCCTGCCCTCTTTGACAGCAACTTGGTGAGAGACGGCTTTTATCCTGAAGGGTCTAGTCTAGAGGAAGATGAAGAAATATTTGATGGCATGGACATGTAACTGGAGCCATCGTTAAGAATCCTGTGATTGTATCTATGATCATGAAAATCCGTGTCGAACGTGTTGATGTATTTAGCAAGAGCAGTATCTAGGTTAAAACTCTCTTTTGTGCCTGGTCGTGTTTACGAGTTTCCTGTCTGTAAATTTCCAGATACATTGTGGGGCTGCAAATGCCTCATTGCTCCCTGTTGTTGATTTCTATGTAAATGCTGTGTTTCAGATTTGGAAATACTCTGTTTCATTACAATACTAAAAATACAATAATGTAATACACACACCAAGAAAATATTTACTTTCTCAGCAATGAAATATTCTTGGTTGCTCATCAAGCATCGGATGTTGAGTTATCTTCCAACTCCATGTTTTCTAACATGGAAGAGCAGTCGTCAGAATCATCCTCATCTTCAGCTGAACTGCATCCACTGTTTTCCTTCTCATTCTTGGGAAATCTTGATTCTTCTCCCTCTAGTTGAATTGCATCCAAGTGATGTGCAACTTCCTTCATGGTAGGCCTGCTCTTACCATTCAGATGCAGACATCTTCTTGCGATTTCAGCCATGGCCTCGATATCTTCCCTCTCACCCTCTCTGAGCACCCTTGGATCAACTATATCAAACAAATGATTTTCCTCCATGGAAAGCAGGAAGTGCATGGCCAGACCCCTTCCTTCTTCCACTCTCACTGCTGATATTGCTTTCTCCCCGGTCAGAAGCTCGACCAGCACCACACCAAAACTATACACATCGCTCTTTTCTGTGAAATGGTTCGACTGGAAGTACTCGGGATCCAAGTACCCGAAGGTGCCCACCACTCGCGTAGTCACGTGAGTTTGATCGATGGACATGGACCTCGA
>JAPKLW010000412.1:254837-343212 GCA_026898455.1 Plectranthus barbatus
TCGTCCAAGAGTATGTTGGTAGACTTGATGTCTCGGTGATAGATGGGAACAGATGCAGCGTAGTGCAAGTAAGCAAGTGCCCCGGCTACTTCTTTGGCGATCCTCACCCGCATTCCCCAAAACAACGGGAAGTCCTCGTGTGGATCGTGGATGTGATGGAAGAGCGTGCCATTCGGAATGAACTCGTAGACAAGACGAGGGACTTCGCTTTCCAGGCAGCATCCCAGCAGCTTCACCACATTCCTGTGGTTTATCTGTGAAACGATGATCACTTCATTGATGAAAGCTTCCACATCACCTTGGATTGCCCTCTCCGACTTCTTCACTGCCACGATTCTTCCATCTTCCAACATTCCTTTGTAGACTACGCCTTCGCCCCCACGACCAACTATTCGATTCTCGTTGTAGTCGTCGGTAGCTTTTGCCAATTCAGTGGAAGTAAACAACCTGATCTTCTCGATGCCGTTCTCAATTGCAGCCAGCTGCTGCTCCAACAACAAACCTCCATTTCTCTTGAAAAACATGTATTTGCGGCTAGCCTTGATAACATGGATTACTTTTGTGATGGCTTTTCCGGACTTCCATATCGCCACGAGCAAGATCACCCCTCCTAACACACTGCCAATGACGATGAATGCTATCACAAATTCCCTTCGAATTCCAGTTCGGCCAGGATTCATATATCCGAATCCGGAACTACAATAGTAACTACCATTGGTATTGATGCATTTATCGTAAGAATAGCAAGGGTTCAATGTTGCATTGCTGCATTCATCAATATCACTACATCCATCAAGTATATATGGATTTCCTTCATATCCACCTTTGCAGGAGCAATATCTGCTGGAAGAAACATAATCATCTACACTATAATAATAGGAATAGAGATACTCATCTTCATAAATTTTCATCAATGATTGGCATCGATCATTTGCAACATAACTCGGGCAATACTGAGTAAATTCGAGGTGAAAATCTTGAGGTTGTTTGCAAGAACTTGCAAAGGAATTAGTTCGGTTACCTAGTTCCCACTCAAGAACCACCGGTGCAGATCCAAACTCACGATCAAATGGAACATCCTCATTCTGCAACCATTTCTTCTCAGCTGGGAAAACATACCCACAAAAGCTACCATTGCTGGCGTCAAAGCTTTGGTAAGTATAGTGGAGCTCCTGCAGTCGTCTTGGAATCGTTGTCTGGCAGCAGTTGACGCCATTGCAGCTGGTGTCTGTGGAATTAGCATCACAGATGGCGGTGCAGCCTCCAACTGTGGTTTCATTAGCTCGCAGCCACACCGAGTTGTTGCAGCCCATTACAAGCAATGTGTTGTAGTATGCGGAGACAGTGAAGGGACTTCCCCGGAGTGATGATATCGGAAGAGATTGTGTTCTGGGCCCGTCCGAGCAACTTACCGGCGATACGGGTAGATTTACTATCACTGTACCATACAAAGAAATATTCAGTATTTCCCAATTCATGGTTTTCAAGAATGGTTTTTGAGGGTTTGTTGAATTTTGACAGATAACAGCGAAGGAGGAATTTGCACTGCAGCTTGGACCGATTCCAAAAGGGTAAGGAATGGTGACATTTCCACACTTTTCTTGACAATTCGGGTTCGAAACAGATGCTGCGAAAGTTGCAGCTATGGCAAAGCATAGGTAGGAAAGCACTCCAATTTCCAAGTTTAGCTTCATCCCTTCTGCTGAATCCATTAATGAAACAAACACATATATTAATGTATAAGTTATCACCATGCATGCACCAAAAGAATATTATGCTACTAATCTTTAATGGAATGAGAAAGAGAATTGGTTCTTGAATTATAATCTAATGACCAGATTAGAGGATGAAGAGTTCACATACCTTTTCCAGTTGATTTGGTGCAGCTTTCGAGATTTGCTCTTATGCTGTGTTACACGGCTATTTTATTAAGAAAAAAAAAAACTTGAAAAAAGTGCACAAAAAAGACGAATAGACTTTGAAGTCAACTAAAAATGAGTCAAAGATTATTAAACAATACTGATAGTGAAAAACGAAAGAGAAGCCAAGCCTGCAGCAAGCAACTGAAAATGTCCATGTTTTGGACATTTTATTCAAAGTCATTTATTAGTTATTGATATATATTGGTATCTCTCACCATCATATATTGGTAATGGCATTTCTAATAATAAAAGAATAAATATGTTTTAAATATTTAAATTGATGGATCCATAATGTATTGAAATCTTTATTTTTATTTCGAAAAAGATGAGTGTTTTGAGTTTATAAAATGAATTCGTACGTAAATAATTGTGATTCAACGTGTAAAGAGTTGAATAAACAATGAACTTTCATTAACATCAATATTAATGAATTCGAATTCCAAGATGGACTTATTCTAGTCTAGAAAGGTTTGCTTCTACTTTTCAGAGCTTCATAACTCCTGTACATTAACCAATATCCACTCCCATTCTTATTGTAAAGAAATATTATTTTTGTAAGTAAAAATCAGCATTCCTTTTGTTCACGTGCAATGAAAATATCAAATGTGATGACTATTCAATAAACATCAAGCATCAATTATTGAATCAGATGCTAATTGTTTTAGACTTTTTGTATTATGTTTTGAAAAGTAATTAAGGCCGCGTTGGAATAAGTCAGAATTCAAGAGTTTGATTACTGCACGTTTGTACTTACCTTTATTGCTTAGTATATATATAAATCCCTATTCTCTCAAACACTTCCCACAAAAAAACATAACTCAAAGTAATCTTGCATTCTTTCTAACCTCATCTTGTAAAATTTGTTTAGGCTGACAGAATTTATTGCCCTGGTTCTGATCCATTTGATCTTTTACTATTTCAGTAACTAAAGAAAAAAGAAATGAAGCTCTACACAATCCTTGGAATGATTTCATTCTTATGGCTGACAACAATGGCCCAAGAAATTCAGTGGTCGAAGCCTGGTTGTCAAGAAAAGTGTGGAAATGTCACAATCCCCTATCCTTTTGGAATCGGCCCAGGCTGCAGTGAAAGCTCTTCATTCGACATCATCTGCAACACCAGCACCAGCCCTCCAAAGCCATACCTGAGGAGCATCAACCGTGAAGTGCTAAACATTTCTGTGCATGGTGCAGTGATTGTGAACCAGCCCGTCTCACCAATGGGCTGCTCCGCCGTGCAGACCACAGGATCTCTGCCTATGTCTCTCAGGGGAAGTCCGTTCACCATCTCAGCTCGCTACAACTCATTGGCTGTGTTGGGCTGCTCCAACTCAGTGTGGTTGCTTGATAATGACAACAACACGGTTGGAGGGTGCATGGCCATTTGTGAAGCTAGTAGTAATAGATACATGATGAACAGCAGTTGCAGTGGTCTCAACTGTTGCAAGGGCGCACTCCCACCTCGGCTTCAGGATTTTCAATATAGCTACCGAAGCATTGAGAATAGCAACGGTGATGTCTGTGGGTATGCTTTCCCCGTCGATAAGAAATGGTTCCAGCGGGATTATGGGAGATACAGAGGGCTTCATGCCAATCTGTCGTATCCATATGATCAAGAGTTTGTATCTGCGCCACTTGTGCTTGAGTGGGAACTCGAGAAACTGGTACTCTACAATGTGAAATCAACATGCAGATTTGCTTCTAGCTATCTCACGGCGCCTTATAGCGATGAGTATAACGATTCGCCATCATTGAATTACGATTACTATGAGGGATATGAATATGTATCTTCGGTCCATTATTGCTCTTGCAGATCTGGGTATGAAGGGAACCCATACGTCTCTCAAGGATGCGTTGATATAAACGAGTGTGCCTTTAATCAAGAAGCAACGGTCTGCACGGGAGGGGTTTGCGCCAACACAACATGGAATCGCTACTGTGGGACTAGGGCTTGCTTCAACGAGATTGGGAGCTACACTTGCATGAATGAGGAAGACAAATCCAGAACCAAATCCAAATCAAAAGTAGCACTCATCAGTGTTGGCAGCTCGCTTGGCACGCTGGTTTTGCTTGTGGCGGCATGGCAGTCTGCGAGAGTTATAAGGAAGAGAATCAAGGAGAAGCGCATGCACCAGTTTTTCAAGCGGAATGGTGGCCTTTTATTGCAGCTGCAGCTGTCTTCAGCTGATAATAACCTCCAGAAACCGAAGCTGTTCAGTTACAAGGAGCTGGCACAAGCTACTGATCACTTCAATGAGAATCGTGTACTCGGCCGTGGCGGCCAAGGCACGGTCTACAAGGGAATGTTGACGGATGGAAAGATTGTTGCGGTCAAGAAATCAAAGGAAGTAGAGGAAGGAGATGTTGAAGTTTTCATCAATGAGGTGATGATCCTTTCACAGGTGAACCACAGAAATGTGGTTAGGTTACTGGGTTGTTGCCTGGAGACTGAAGTTCCTCTTCTCGTGTATGAATTCATCCCAAACGGAACACTTTTTCAACACATCCATGAGCCCAATGAGGAATTCCCAATAACGTGGGAGATGCGTGTGAGAATTGCAAGAGAAGTAGCCGGTGCACTTGCTTATTTGCACTCAGCTGCATCTGTACCCATTTACCATCGAGATATCAAGTCGACAAACATCTTGTTGGATGATAAGTATCGTGCCAAAGTCTCAGATTTTGGGACATCGAGATCCATTGCTATTGATCAAACTCACCTCACCACCCGAGTACTCGGGACCTTCGGATACTTAGATCCTGAGTACTTTCAGTCGAGTCAGTTCACAGAAAAGAGTGATGTCTACAGCTTTGGTGTGGTCATGGTTGAGCTTCTAACAGGAGAGAAAGCAATATCATCGATTAGAGCTGAAGTGGGAAGGAGTTTAGCCACACATTTCTTGCATTCGATGGAGGAAAATAAGCTGTTTGAAATTGTTGATGAAAGGGTTTTGAGACAGGGCAAGAAGGAAGAAATTGTGGGCATGGCTGAAATTGCAAGAAGATGTCTGCAACTGAACGGCAAAAGAAGGCCGACGATGAAGGAGGTGGCGATGGGATTGGAAGGAATTCAAATGGTGAAACAGAAGGAAGGATCAAGCATTCAGCAAACGCGAGATTACAGCAAAGAAGGCGAAGCAGTGGAGGTAGTTGAATCATACGACTTCCCTTCCATAACAGAAAGCATGCATTTTGATGACAATTCCATCGCCGCCGCCTACACACAAGACGATCATCGTCAATTGTTAGATTAGTACTGCTTTAGAGTTATTCTTTTATAATATTTAGATTTAGTTGAGAGTCAGTCCGTTTGATATTCAATTCAGTATAGACTAGATTTACATCCGTGTGCGTTGCGCAAACAAATGTTCTTTAAAATAATATACAAATAATCTAATTTAAAATATTATGGTAATAATATTATATATTTTATTGAATAATATTTTATGTTTCAGTGAATATATTATAGTAGTTTGCTTAAAATAATACTAATTACATATAATATAAAAATCTATCAAAAATACTGAATTTATCTAATAAATCGTCACCACTTATATTATTTATTCAGAGTTGTACTAAAAAAAAAGTATTTGAATTTACACTCCTAAAATTTGTCAAATTTACAAACATAGTATAGTGCTTACAAAATTATAATTTAACTCACAATATTTATCTATAATTTTAATTTAATATCTTACACTGAAAATTATAGTTTAATTTCTAAGTTAGTTCATTTTATCGACTCAATGTCTAATATTTATAAAATTATAAATGTTTGGTTCTTGTAAAATAAAATAAATATTATAAATAAAATGCATTAATTCCTGAAAATAATGTGAGTTTAGAAATTAATATAATAAAATGAGAATTTTAATATTCAAATTACATTGCAAACATGTTTGTTTTGTTGTTTGTTTCAAATTATCCATCTAGATTTACACCCGCGCGTTGCGCGAATAAATATTATTTAAAATAATATACAAATAATCTTATTCATAATATTATGGTGAATAATATTATTCATTTTATTGAATAATAACTTATGTTTCTATTTTATAAAAATTATCAAATAAAGAATTACCGTGTTTTAGTATAATGTAATTTGTTTAAAATAATACTAATTAGATATTATATAAATATATAAAAATAAATTTTAAATATAATTAATAACTATTCATTTTTTTGAAAATAATATTTTATTTTAACATGTACATATTTTAAAATATATATAAATTGACATATTGCAATCATCAACTAATAATTGTAAAAATGTGTTTACTTTATTATATACTTTTTTATTTAAATGTGTACACGTTTCTCAATAATTTTGGAGGGAAAACCCTGGAACTCCTTTAGTATATTATATAGATATTATATGTTCGTATATGTCTTTTTAGTAAATTTTTGCATAAAATTTATTTTCTTTATTTATCAATATCATATATTAATATAATTTGAGTATAAATTATTTTCTATTTTGTATTTACAAAATCAATAAAAATTAGAGTCTGATTTATAAAATTAGCCCTCAAGTAAATTACATATGTATAATTTAAAAATAATAAATAAATAAACCGGAAAAGATGTAGTGTTAAAAAAAATTAAATATAATTTGATAAAAATATAATGAAATTATTTTAAGATAAATGACGTTAACATGTAATATTTTATTTTCTGCAATATATTGATATTAGAATTATTTTATTACTTATTTAGATAAATGAATGATCAATATGAATCATAATAAAATTCAAAATTTACATGTTCTGCTTTCAACAAAATTTGGAATATTATGATGCACAAATAAGATGACGATTCTTTTGAGTAGACAAGATAAGAATATTAAAATAAATCATAAATAGCTATATTTCAATTTTGAAAATTAGATAATCTTTCTTATTCATTGCAATATTTTTCATATTAGATTAGATATGGAAAACCAAATTTTGATACATATAATATTTCCTATTAGAGAGATTAAGTACTCCTATTTTTTTGAATGAGATATAACGCTTGTTTCCTAAGATTAAATGTATAATTTTGAAGACAAAATATTGTAACTATAGAGATTAAACATTTTAATTGGTAATGTAATGTTAATGCATGTTTTTTGGAGATATAATAGATGTTTTTTGAGATATAATGCATAATATTTAAGATAAAATGATGTATGTACCTATACTGAATATAATAGCATCAAAATTCACAAATTTATCTTTAATGCATAATAATTGGAATAAAATGCATAAGAAAAGTTTTAAATTGAGTGTTGATATGCAAAAATGAAAAACTGAATTTTTTTTTCTCATTTATTTTGTTAACAATATTTCTCACAAGATCAATATTAATATCATTGTCTATCATGTATGTATAATTAATAAAATAAAATGGTTTTGATGTCAGAATTTATTGTTTTGGGCGTTAAACGGCCCAATAGTTCAGCCCAAAGGGATAATACGGCCCATAGTTGAGGCCCATATTATTTTTGCAGAATGTCGAAGTAGTTTGTGACCACGAAGTAGTTAGCTCCAGGAAGTACAGTTCGAAATGCAGGTTGACTTTTTAAAGCAGTCCGATGGAGTAACCGACCATACCAGAGGAGTCCGATTTAGTCAAAAAGCATATTATGATAGAAGTCAGACATAACGGGAAGAACAGACGAACTGCTTAACGGTCGGGGAAGTCAATAAATGATGAGGAAATAATGATCGCGGACTCCCGGGAAAACGATAAGAAATGCACGCGGGAGACCGGGGGGCATTTATTACCGCCTGGCGAAGATTTAGGGAGCGTTAGAAGTTTGAACATGGCCTATAAATACCGATAGAAGAACCCTTTTTCGGGACCTAGTTTTTGGAGTTAAGATTCTACTTGAAAGCAAAAAATCAATATTTATATTCCTGTGTATCAAATTCACCAAAGAGTTCATCGAAGCAAGGTTCAATTGACGTACCCCACATTCATAACGGTTTGAATCGATTTGTAGATTGTCCAATTTATTTTTACATGGTTATTTCTTGCATTTTTTTTCTTTTATCTCGTAAAGTTCTCGGGGCTTCAATCCATAAAAAAAACACTCTCAACAATTATTATTGTCTATCATGTATGTATAATTAATAAAATAAAATGGTTTTGATGTTGCAAATTTTCAAATTAAGGATTTTTTAAAATTTATTTCTCGGGCGCTCGAGCCATCGGTTAGATACAAGTCTTGAACAACTAGAATTCTAACCTTATGTCAGAATTTACTATCTAGAGATGTCAATTTAGCTCGAAGTTCATGAGTTGGTCTGATAAAATCGAGTAATTGAAATTGAAATATTTTGATCTGAAAATAATTTAGTCCGATACTGTATAACTTGAGATCAGATAGGGCTGGATCAAAAAATTAATGAGTTGACCCTATTAATCTGATTACTTTTTGTTAATACTTTTTAATATAATCATATTACCAAAATCTACTCTAATATTTAAGATTATATTTTTGTTATTATGCTTCAATTTATAAAGTTTTTTAATTTAAATAGTTTTTGATAAACAATTAAGTTCTTTAAAATTATTTAATCGTGAGCTTTTATTTCCATGAATAAAGTCGAGAAGACTTTTGAGGTAAACTGCAAATGAGTGGAAGATTATTCATAACTGATAGTGAAAAATGAAAGAGAGGCCAAAACGTTTTGGACAATATTTTATTCTTATCTTGAAAGCTCTGAGTGTAGATTTGAATGTCTCGTAACTCATTCACATTATCGAATTATTCCTACACGTATATTACATCTTACGATTGGGGTGACTACAAGTGCGTTGAATCTAACAAATATGATGGCTATTTGGGCCATTGATAATTCAATGTGATGTGGAATTAACTCTGCTTTGAAAAGTAAGGCCGATTTGGAATCAGTCAGAGTATGATTACTATAAATATGTACTTACCAATATTGCTTATTTTCAACATAAATATTCACTTTTACACTTTGTGCATGATTGTTGGGGATTGCTTAAAAATCTTGCGAAAGAGGTATTTCAAGCATTCTTTAATTTATAAATAGATTATTAAAGGTTGCAAGAATTTATTCCACTGGTTCTGATCCATTTGATTATTGATTTTTTTCAGTGACTTGAAAGAAAAATGAAGGTTGATAGGGTTTTCCGCAAACGTAAAATACTTTATTGATGAATATAAATAGAGTACATAAGGATATGAAAATATCTACAAGATATACATGCACTAGAAACCCTAGATACTAGAATATCTAATATTCTATCATCCCCCCTCAAGCGAATCCGTCGAGATGGAGGAGACGCGGAGCTTGCCACGGAAAAATTCAAATAGAGGACGAGGCAGCGCCTTAGTAAAAATGTCCGCAAGCTGATGTTCAGTTGGCACGTACTCAGTGCGTAGTTTATCATCTTGAACTAGTTCCCGAACAAAATGGTAATCGATATCAATATGTTTCGCCCTCTTGTGAGAAACAGGATTCTGTGTGAGGAATATGGAGCTCTTATTATCACATAAGAGCCGAGGGGAGCCATGTAGTGGAACGTGAAGTTCACGTAAGAGCGATGTGATCCAAATGACTTCTGCAGCGGTATTGGCCATTGCGCGATATTCAGACTCGCAACAGGATCGAGCCACGGTTGGTTGCTTCTTCGCACTCCAGGATACTAGATTACCAGCTAGAAAGATGGCATAACCATATGTAGATCTGCGA
Organism: Plectranthus barbatus; assembly: GCA_026898455.1. Lineage (NCBI taxonomy): Eukaryota > Viridiplantae > Streptophyta > Magnoliopsida > Lamiales > Lamiaceae > Plectranthus > Plectranthus barbatus. Next base: position 264,471 of record JAPKLW010000412.1, read on the forward strand.
GTATCAATGCAACGAGCCCAGTCGGCGTCGGAATAAGCAAAGAGATCGCGAATATGAGTGCGAGAGAAAGTGAGACCGTGAGATAAGGTCCCCTTTACGTAACGCAGAATGCGCTTAACGGCTTGGAAGTGATCATCGGTGGGAGCTTTCAGAAACTGGCTTGCTTGGTTTACTGCAAAAGAGATATCTGGACGGGTTATGGTGAGATACTGAAGGGCGCCAACGAGTGAGCGATAATGAGTGATGTCGGCATAAGCTTCGCCAGATTGAGGAAGAGAGTATCCTGCTGGTAGAGGAGTAGCAACCGGACGGGCATCGAGAAGTTCATCCCGAGTGAGTATGTCGCGAGCGTACTTGGCTTGCGAGAGCAATAAGCCGTCATCAGTGTATGTGACCTCCAATCCGAGGAAGTAACTAAGTCGACCCATGTCTTTGATGGCAAATTTGGAATGCATGCGAGTGATAAATGCAGAGATATGAGACGAGCTATTACCAGTGAGAATAATATCGTCAACATAGACGAGAAGATAGAGTACGGTCGAGTCCTAGGAATAAATAAAAAGAGAGGTGTCTGCTTTGCTGCATAAGAAACCCGAAGATAGGAGAAATGAGCTTAGTCGTTGAAACCAAGCACGGGGCGTCTGCTTCAAACCATAGAGGGCCTTTTTGAGGCGACATACGTGATTGGGAAAACGTGGATCAGCGAAGCCCGGTGGTTGATCCATATAAACAGGCATCGATAGAATGCCATTGAGAAATGCGTTCTTGACGTCGAGCTGATGCAGAGACCATCCAGAGGTGACAGCGAGAGAAAGAACAATACGAACGGAAGCTGCTTTAACCACTGGACTGAATGTGTGTGAGAAATCAAGTCCAGGTATTTGAGAGAAACCCTGCGCAACAAGGCGAGCCTTGTGACGCTCGATAGTGCCGTCTGATCGAAACTTTGTCCGAAAAACCCATTTAGAACCAACAATATTATGGTCGGAAGGTCGCGACACTAAATCCCAAGTGTTGTTCTTCTGTAGAGCATTCATCTCCTCGGACATTGCAGCAAGCCAGACGGGATGCTTGGCTGCTGATTTGTAACCCTTGGGTTCAGAACAAGTCAGAAGAGCATGGTGGAGATTTGTAGCAGCATAATATGCGAGGTGACGCGGCTTGAAGATCCCTGCTCGAGCTCGCATGACCATAGGATGTCCAGGAGGAGTAGGAGCCTGCGGTGCCGAGGTTGGAGCGGGCGGTGAAGGCATAGGCGCAGGAGTTGGTTTCTGAATATCGGGACACAAGGTGCATGGGGTCGAGGTGGACGCTGGCCGAGGTTGGTCCGGCGCCGAAGTGGTGTTTGTCGGAGCCGAGAAGTCCAAAGGGGCAGCTATATGCGGCTCTAGAAATCCAGGGATGTCGAGCTTGGAGATAGGAGCTGCATGCGAGGTAGAGTCGAATGGAAAGTGCAACTCATCAAAACGAGCATGGCGAGTAGTGTAAACCCGAGATGTTGCTGGATCAAGACAACGGAAACCCTTGTGAGTAGTAGAATACCCGACGAAAATACACGGGATGCTGCGAGGGGAGAACTTGTTTGCAGCATAATCGCGCAAACATGGATATACCCGGCAACCGAATGGATGAAATAAACCATAATTAGGATGCACGCCAAATAGAGTGTGGAACGGCGAGGATCCTTGAAGAACAGCTGATGGTAGTCGATTAATGATAAAAATTGCTGTACAGAAAGCCTCAACCCACATAGTTAACGGCAGACGAGATTGAAACAGTAGAGCCAAACCTGTTTCAGTAATGTGCCGGTGTTTGAGTTCTGCTCGACCGTTTTGAGAAGGAGTGTATGGACATGACTGAAGATGGTGGACGCCTTTACTAGAAAAGAATTCCTGAACTGCCTTGTTTGTAAATTCAGTTCCTCCGTCACTCTGAAAAACTTTGATTTGTCGAGAGAATTGAGTCTCAACAAGCGATACAAATTTCTGCAAAGTAATGAAAAAATCTGATTTTCTGGCTAATGGATAGAGCCAGGTGAAACGGCTGTGATCATCGACAAAAATCACATAATAACGAAAGTTTGCAGAAGATGTAACATGAGCAGGTCCCCATAAGTCACAATGTATTAAATCTAAAACATGCGATGAACGCTTTTCATTTAAATTGAAAGGAAGACGTGAACTTTTAGCAACTTGACAGGACTGACAAAGAGTAGGCTTAGGCAAGCAAGATGTAACATTTAGAAGCCCTTGTTTGCTAAGCAAAGAAATAGAAGTAAAATAAACATGACCCAGATGACTGTGCCATAATTCAAACGAGGCACGTAACGCATTAGACTTGAGTTGAGATATGAAGGCAGGCTGCACATGATCAAGGGTGTAAAGTCCGGCTTTACGGCGACCTCTTGCGATTATTTCCTTTGTGTGCTGATTCTGAACAATGAAGTAGTGGTCAGAGAAAAATAAATCAACCGGATAATCTGAAGTAAGTTTGCTAACCGAGAGCAAATTTTTAGTAAGAGAGGGCACCACCAAGACATACAATAAATTAACAGAGTTAGATAGTCGAGAAAAACCAATGCGGGATATATTAAGATAATCACCATTACCAACAACAACTCGATCGGAGCCAGAGTAGGGCTGCGAGGAGTCAAGAATATCAGCATCCAGAGTCATGTGTGCCGACGCGCCAGTATCCAAAAACCAGTCCGAGGCATTTGAAGGCGAGATCGAATAGTTTGCATTGAAAGCCTCGGCGAGATTGGCGGTTGATGATCGCGAGTAGCGATCAGGGCAGGCGTCTGCATAGTGGCCATCTCGGTGACAAATTTGGCAGCGAGGTGTGCGACGTTGGTTCGAATTTTTGTTACCACGGCGCTGGTTTGAATTCTTGTTCTGAGAGCCATTATTTCTCTTTCCAGAGTTGTTGCGATTGGACGAATGTGATGTCGAGGATTGGTTCTGGCCGTAGAAGGCAACTGGTGCAGTGGTATTGCCGTCCATAGAATCCTAAAACATGGAAAAACTTTCGGCCTTTGACAGTAAGTCACGAAAAGAAGGTAAAGCGGTAAGCGCCATCTGAGCGACGGCAAAAGATGAAAATTGTGGACCAAGACCGCGTAAGAACCAATGCGCTGTGTCGTCAACGGGACGGCCCATGGCAGCCAGTTGATCACATATGGCTTTAAACTCCCGGCCGTACTCGGTGACGGAGCGTGAACCACGCTTAACCATCTGCAAGTCGTCTTTGAGTCGGAGCTCACGAGCCTTTGATTTGTTGCTGAAGGCAGCGTCGAGGGATGTCCAGACAGCGCGGGCAGTCGTGCAGCCAATAACTTCCGCCATAGCTTCCTCAGATAGAGTAGATAGAAGCAAGCTCAGCAACTTCTGATCTTGAAGATTCCAAGTGGTGTAGGCCGGGTTGACAGAGACCGAGCCTGACGGGGAAGCGAGGGCGGACGGCGGAGGCAGAAGAGACCCATCGACGTATTTAAATAGATCCTGAGCAGCATCAACCTCACAGTAGTGCAAATTCATCATTCGCCATCATCTGCAACAACGGCAGCACACATTCCTGAGCAGCATCAACCTCACAGTAGTGAGCATTTCTGTGCAGGGTGCAGTCACTGTGAACCAGCCTGTCTCACCGATTGCCTGCTCCGAGGCGGGAACCACAGAATCTCTTCCAATGTCACTTAAGGGAAGTCCGTTTACCATCTCAGCTCGCTATAACTCATTGGGTGTGTTGGGCTGCTCCAATTCCGTGTGGTTGCTTGATAATGATTTCAACATAGTTGGAGGGTGCACCGCCATTTGTGGAGCTGCTTACTTGAACAGCAGCTGCACTGGTCTCAACTGTTGCCAGGGCACAATTCCACCACGACTCCAGGATTTTCAATATACCTACCAAACCATTCCGACAGGTAGCACCAGTTCTAATTTATGTGGATATATTTTCCCCGCCGATAAGAAATGGTTCCTATCGGATTACAGAAGCTACATAGGCCTTCATAACACTAGTTGGTATCATCCATACGATCAAGAATTAGTATCTGCACCACTTGTGTTTGAGTGGGAACTCGAAGACATGCCCCCGGAAGCCTACAGCACTGTTGCTTCTTGCAAACGTGCTAATAATGATATCACTACTTCATATATCGATGAGTATACCAGTTCTTGCGCATCATTTTATAACTATTATTCTGAGGGATTTGTATATGTGTCTTCGACCAAATATTGCTTCTGTATAAATGGGTATGGAGGGAACCCATACCTCCCTGAAGGATGCGTTGATATAAACGAATGTGCCCTTAATCAAACAGCGACGACCGTCTGCACGAGAGGGACCTGCGTCAACAAAATTGGGGGTTACAGTTGCCAGTTTGACGACAACAATTCCAAATCCAAAATAGTGTTCATCAGTGTTGGCAGCGCGCTTGGTGCGCTGATTTTGCTGGCAGCGGCATGGCAGTCTGCGAGATCAATAAGAAAGAGAATCAAGATGAAGCGCAGGCACGAGTTTTTCAAGCGCAATGGTGGCCTGTTATTGCTGTCTTCAGCTGCTAATAGCCTCCATAAAGCCAAGCTGTTCAGTTACAAGGAACTGGCACAAGCTACTGATCACTACAATGAGAATCGTATACTCGACCGTGGCGGTCAAGGCACAGTCTACAAGGGAATGCTAACAGATGGAAATATTGTTGCAGTCAAGAAATCCAAGAAAGTAGAGGAGGGTGATCTTGAGGTGTTCATCAATGAGGTGGTAATCTTATCACAGGTGAACCACATAAATGTGGTTAGGTTACTGGGCTGTTGCCTGAAGGCTGAAGTTCCTCTTCTCGTCTACGAATTTATCCCAAACGGCACACTTTTCCAGCACATCCATGAGCCCAATGAGGAATTCCCATTAACTTGGGAGATGCGTGTGAGAATTGCAAGAGAAGTAGCTGGTGCACTTGTTTACTTGCACTCTGCTGCGTCTGCACCCATTTACCATCGGGATATCAAGTCCACAAACATCTTGTTGGATGAAAAGTATCGTGCCAAAGTTTCGGATTTCGGGGCATCAAGATCAATCGCTATTGATCAGACTCACCTCACCACCCGAGTACTAGGGACCTTCGGATACTTAGATCCAGAGTACTTCCAGTCGAGTCAGTTCACAGAAAAGCAGTTTTGGTGTGGTCATGGTTGAGCTTCTAACAGGAGAGAAAGCAATATCATCCATCAGAGCTGAAGTGGGAAGGAGTTTAGCCACACATTTCCTGCATTCGATGGAAGAAGATAAGCTGTTTGATATTGTCGATGAAAGGGTGCTGAGAGAGGGTAAGAAGGAAGAAATTGTGGGCATGGCTCAAATTGCAAGAAGATGTCTGCAACTGAACGGCAAAAGAAGGCCGACGATGAAGGAGGTGGCCAACGGGTTGGAGGGAATTCAAATGGTGAAAGTGAAAGAAGGATCAAGCATTCGGCAAAATGAATATTACAGCAAAGAATGCGATGCAATGGAGGTAGATGAATCATACGACTTCTCTTCCATAACAGAAAGCAAGCTTTTTTTATGACAATTCAGCCGCTGCCTACTCACGAGACGATCATCGTCGATTGTTAAATAGAATAATATTATTTTCTAATAGTGGGACTTAGTTTGAGAAAGAGAATTCGTTCAATCCCGGAAAGTGCTTTGTGTGTAATAGAATGGTCATGAGTTTGATTAATAGAGGGTATACTTGTTAGAAATTAAATCCTCAAATAATTAGGGTTTAAATCAATCCAGATTAATTCCCTAATTATAACTCTATGATAATAAACTGAGAATTCATAAACGCGGAAGCACTAACCTGAAGCCATAATTGAAGATCTTGAATCGCAGTTGAATTGCAGTTGATCTTCCAAGAATACGGAATACCTCTCGAATGTCTTCTCTGACAGGGAAAAGAAAACTGAAGTACGTTCCGTTTCTTGGGGACCAGACTGAATTTATAATTGATTTAATGAATCAATTATCTGATATTTACAATTTGACCCCTCACCAAATCATAAATATATCTTTAAATAATACATTAATTATAATAGCAATATACATTAGATATTATATATATATATTTGTCCAAATAAAAGGTTTAATCCAAATTAACTCTTACAATCTCGCACTTGGACAATATATATATCCTGATAAATGTATAACTTTATGAGCTCCAAACTTGCTATTATACTGTATGTATTTCCGTAACAATCTCGTCCATCAACTATGCTCGTATGGAATCAAAGAAGCTTTCGTTAAACTATTTATGACTAGAATCATCAGTGGTCACAAATACAAACATAGCCAAATGACATAGATCAACTGTATTGGTAATTATATGCAACATTAAACCAGACATGCATAATACCAATTGGTCCTCCTTAAACTTAATGAGGTCAGAGGCAGAGTCATAAACTGAATACTTTATTCTGATCAGAAAAACCAAATACTGAAGGGTCTGAACATAAACACAAATATAAAGCATTTACAAACTCCCACTAAACCACAATATCATCAAACACAACAATACCCATATGAGCGACATGCTCATGAAAGACCATGGGTGGTAAAACTTTAGTAAATGGATCCGTTATTTTGGAGTTTGTCCTAATGCACTGTATGGATACTTGTCCACTCTGCACTCTTACTTTCACAACAAGTAACTTTATGTCAATATTCATTGACTCTTGTTGTTCTTTGAATATAGTACTACTAATTTAATGTCACAAAATTACTTGAGTGGTCTTTCCAAATTTCATAAATACGCAGCCCAGTGACAATTTCGCAACTATATTCCCTGATTTGTGTCTCATAGCAACCTACAAATTCTGCTGCCATAGTGGAAGAAACTACAAGTGTTTGTACAACACTTTTCCATAATATAGCTCTTCCAGCTAACCTGATAGATATATTTTTATGTAGACTTTATGCTATTTTGAACCAAACAAAATCAGAATCCGAATACCTTATGACCTCCAAAAATATCTGATTTCTCATAAGTGAGCATGTAATCTTTTGTTCTCTGAACATACCTTATAACCCTTTGGCTGCTATTAAATTATCCATATAAGGGTTGCTTAAGTGTCTGCCTAACATCCCAACAATGTACACCATATCCAGATGCATACATACTTGAGCATACATCAGATTCCCAACAGTAGAAGAATAGAGAATCTTTTGTATTTCCTTAATTACAAGAATACTTTTCGAGCATTTGCTTAATACTGAATTTGTCACCTTTAGCGACAGGGGTGTCACTTATTTGAACAAAAAACTTACTCCCACAGACCTTTTGATACACACAATCATCCACAATATTCATCTCAAAACCAAACGAGATAATAACTTAATGAGATTTGTGGTTCAACTGACGAGAGGCTTGCTCGAGTCCGCATATGGATTTCTTTAATTTGCAAACCATATTCTTTGACTCTCCTAATTCAAAGTTTTCTGGTTGCACCATAAATGTTTCACCAATGTTTCCATTGAGAAACACAACCTTAACATCCATCCATGTAACTCAAGATCAAAACATCCAATAAGTGCCATAATTATTCTTAAAGACACTTGTTCTTGAGGTTATTGAGTTTGTTGAATATTGTCTTGTTGAGACAATATATCTGACTTTATTTTCCCCCCAAACTCAATATCCTCAAAGAACGTCGTAGTTCTCGCCTTAAAATATCCCTTAATGTGGGATCATAAAACTTTGTAACCCCTAGATCGCTTAGAGTAACCAACTGAATAGCTGCTCACTGTTTTGGAGTCCGATTTATTTTCTTGTGGCATGTAAGGCCTAACCTGACTTGGACATCCCCAAATATAAAAATATTTGGCAGCTGCTTTAATTGGTACTCTATTGAGAATGTATGCTGCTATCTTTAGTGCATCTCCCTAGAGACACTCTAGAATGTCATTAGACACAAAACACCAAACTATATCTTTCGATATAGGACCTAATCGTTAGTGCCATAATGACGCTGAATTTTCCTTATTTAATTTTCACTTAGTACCACATAATTTAGTTTGCAAGGTTTCATTATAAATTGCAACTGTTTTAGCAAATAAAGGTTGTCACAAAATTAAATAACTGACTCAATAATATTTGAATTCAAAGACAAACTGAACTGATTGTTTCCAAATGAACAAAAAATAACCAAAATTGTTCAATAAAGAAACATAAACCAAATTCTGTCAAAAAGACAGTACACCAAAAATGTTTTTCAAATTCAAATAAAGGCAATCCCTAATGACAACCTAAAAAATGCTCAATTGCTTCCAAATCTACCGATTTCCATTGCCCATAAGGATGCTTCTTTCATCATCAGTTGGCTTTCGGTAGCTCAGGCAACCCCTTCTTTATACGCCAAGCATGATATTTGGTACAATCCTTCTTCAAATGTCCAGGCTTACCACAAAAGAAACAACCCGGAAGAGTTTGTTGTTGTTTCTTTTAAACTGGACCTTCAACAGCTTCATTCTCAATCTTTCTTTTCTTGCTCTTATCTTTAGAGGTACCAACATAATGAACACTTTCTGTTTTATATTGCTTCAACCTTTCTTCCTCTTGAACACAATGAGAAATGAGCTCATTAAGAGACCATTTCTCCTTTTGACAGTTATAACTAATTTTAAATTGGTTAAACTGTGCAGGAAGCGAAACCAAAACCATAAGAACGAGCAATTCCTCAGAAAGCTCAATCTTAAGTGCCTTAAGTTTTGAAGCAATATGAAACATTTTCATAATGTACTCCCTCACATTTCCTTGACCCTGATACTTCATAGACATCAGAGATGTCAAAAGTGAAGTCATTTCAACCTTATCGTTTTTAGCAAAACGTTTCTCAATTTCGTCAAGGAAACTTTTAGCCTCAGTAATTTATTCAGAATTAGGACCTCTAAAGGCATCCGGAATGCTGTGCTTCATAATCATTAGACTCATGCGATTAGAACGATCCCACCTCTCAAATTCCCTTTTTTCATCAGGGGTGCTATCCGCAGTAAGAGGTGCAGGTTGTTCTTTTCTTAGTGCAAGATCTAATTCCATACAGCCCAGCACAATCAATAAGTGCCTTTTCCATTCCTCAAAATTAGTCCCATTAAGCATGGGTACCGAATTGATGTTAGCAGATATTGTGGCAGCAGAAGGTGGATTAACTGAAGATAGAACAAAAGAAACAAATCACATCCAAATCCATAATCCCATCTCAAGATACCAAACACAACATTAATATCATATCTTTGGATAGTAATATTAACTGTAAGCGGTACTCTTGTCCGTAGCAATCAAATCTTGACAATAAGTTATGTCAAACAGTAATCCATCTTTGAACAGATATCCTGCTCACATTAGTGATTCCTCATAATTGTCACAGATTTATCACCACATGTATGTATGTACTCCGGCCAAATATTAATTTACCTTTGGGTCAATTAAAACGCATGGAATTACAAACACACAATTATCCTGATATATTCAGATAAATTAACCTACACAATAGAGGTCACTTTGGCGACATATTTGTTTCAATTAATTTATCCAAATAGACTTAAACACCTTAGTCATGTTATGAACTAAATAACATGTAAATCCCAAAAAACCGAATGGATAAAAATTATAAAATCTAATATCCAAAAAATTGTTATTGGAAAATCATAAATATCCAAATAGAGATACTATATCTCAACTAAATATTTTCCAATAACCTTAACTTTTAATGAGATTTTATTTTCCGAATTGATTTCACTTACCAAAAGCGTAACTCCAATATCAAACCAAATTTTGAAGCAAACTTTGAATTCCAAATTACCATGAAATTAGAGTTTTAAATAATTCGCAAAACCAAAACTCAAGCAATAATTGTGAACCCCAATTTTGTTTACGCATGGCAAAAAGGTATACACGACATAATAAACATTAAAATTCATAATAATCTTATTGAAGGCCACAAAATTAACTGAATGCTACATAATTCATAATCCTGATTCTTGAATGCCACGCACAATTAAACAAATTTGTTCAATTATCCATCAATCAAATAACCAAATTATATAAAACAAAATTGATTGTTCTACCATAAATCTCGCCGGAAGATATAATTAAATTATAATTATGAATTTTCACGATGAATCAAAAATTGATTCCTTTATATCAATTCAGAGTACAAGCCAAAATTAAAATCGATTGTCTCATAATTGAATTACGTTCGCCAATTATCCAAACATATTCAATGACTAAATCCATGAATTTCCAAAATTGCAATCATTCAGCGAACGCCAAAATCACAAATATATACACAAAAGTTCTCAATTTTTTTTGAATTCGTAAATTTCAATTTCATGATAATAAGAATTCAAAAAAACATGAGATCTCAGATAATTATCAATAGAGTGGCTCTGATACCACTTGTTAGAAATTAAATCCTCAAATAATTAGGGTTTAAATTAATCCAGATTAATTCCCTAATTATAACTCTATGATAATAAACTGAGAATTCATAAACGCGGAAGCACTAACCTGAAGCCATAATTGAAGATCTTGAATCGCAGTTGAATTGCAGTTGATCTTCCAAGAATACGGAATACCTCTCGAATATCTTCTCTGACGGAGAAAAGAAAACTGAAGTACGTTCCGTTTCTTGGGAACCAGACTGAATTTATAATTGATTTAATGAATCAATTATCTGATATTTACAATTTGACCCCTCACCAAATCATAAATATATCTTTAAATAATACATTAATTATAATAGCAATATACATTAGATATTATATATATATATATATATATATTTGTCCAAATAAAAGATTTAATCCAAATTAAATCTTACAATACTCACTCCATTAAATTAATGTAAATTGGAGCAGATTTTGAGATAAAGCTCTTACGTTGTGTTACACGGCTCTCTTATTAACCAAAAAAAAAGAAAAAAACTTTGAAGTCAACTGAAAATGAAATGAGTGGAAGATTATTGAGAACTGAGAGCCAAAAACGAAAGAGAGGCCTGCAGCAAGCAATGGAAAATAAATGCTGTGGACGTTTTATTCAGTCATTTATTATTTATTAGAATATATTGGTATCTCTCAATGTCATACAGTGGGGCTGATTCAGAAAATTTTTCGAAGGGATTGAATTTTTTTTTTCCGCCTTCACCTTAACCTCAATCTTTTTATATTATATTTTCCCTTATTTTCATTTTTTTTTTCTATACGACAGACCTATAACATAAAAAATAGAATCACGATACTAAAAAAAAAACCGGGTTAGAGGGGGGTTGGAGCCTCCCTAGCCCCTACATAGATCCACCACTGCCGTCATATCATTGCATTTTGTGTTGATAATATTTTTAATAAAAGAATTAATTCTTTTAGATATTAGAATTGAAGGGTGCATAAATATTCTGATGCATTGAAATTTTTATTTAGAAAGAACAATTATCTCCAATTTATGCAATTATTTCTAAAAATAATAATAGTTGAATGTTTTGAGCTTATAAATAAACCACAATAAACTTTTCATTCAACATGTAACAGTTTTATTTACATACCCAACATGAATACATGTTAATGTGTCAACTGTTGGTCCCATTTATCAGAATAGAAATAATATGTACAGTGGAAATTGAATTTATTTATTCGGTATAATTGCACTTATCCAAGTTGAGGGTGACATAGTAACTTGTTTGTCAAATCCTTTAGTTCAGATGATTAAAGTCAAGTATGCTTAATGTTAGTATTCAGTATATACTTTAACACTTGAGTATTGAGTTTTAAGTGAGAACATGCCGACAGTTTGAAAGAAAGCAGTAAATGACAAACGATTTATAGTGGTTCAGACCAAAATGTCCTACGTCCACTCAACTGAAGTCTGGTAATCTACTAAGCTTAGAACTTTATAGATGCTCCTATGATCTATTGCTCCACAAGCGCACTCGTCTGGTCCTTGCTCGTTCTCCGCTTCTCAGATCCTTAGAGTGTGGGCGCACTACTCAGCCTCCTCGTTGCTGGAATAGGGTGTTTATAGTTCTCCCTTAAACTTTCTCCTTGGTGACAGATTGCCCGTAAGAGTCAGAGTACAAGATTACCAAGAGATAACTCAAGAACTCTAAGGTTCTGAGTCTCGTGTTCACTAGAGTGACACACAAAAAATCTCTAAAAGCCTCGAACGATTGTTTAAGGTTGTTCACAAATCGTAAGCTAAGTGTCGTTCGTTATCAGTAGATAGTTTGTTGTGATTCGTAACTCGTAGCACGTAAATTGGTAACCTTCTGTTGTTGAAGATACTCCGGTATTTATAGCCATGAGGTTGAAGGTTTAAAATAAATGTTCGTGAGAGACAAATTGTAAGATGTCCAATCGGATGTCTCTATTAACTGCTTCACTAGGCGGGTAGATGGTACTTTTCCAGATGTTCTGCACCTTCTTCGATTTTTTCAACAGTGAGGCTTCGTCTTTGTTGGGTTTGTATACAGAAAGCATTTATTACGATGAGTATACATTCAACAGTATTTCCTATCTGTTAAACAAACTTACATGCGAGTAACAACAGTATCCTCTTATCTCATCGATAGGGACGATCATACGGCGTGTTGTAGATCGCAAAAGACAATATGATCACTTGACCTAGTGAGATATAAATATTATCACAGCCGAGACAGCGTACGAGGATAAGTCTGTCGGTATAGGCTGCAACATAGTCGGAAAGAAGTAATCTATCTTGATTACTTGATATGCTGGTACGTGTGGTTGCGTATTGATTGGACCACTGTGAGATGCATTCTAATGTCTGACATCAGAGAATACAAGATCTCGATCTTGATTGAGTCCAAACCCTAACGAAGGTTCAGGGGTATGCACGGGTTGACTGCTGCTTTGACTTGCCATGGTGGAGAGCCTGAGTAACGTGCTCGTATACCCGCATCTTGGGTAGCAGTAGTTCATGTAATACAGCCTGAGACTGGAGCTAGGTAACCACATCCGAGTAATAGGATGGGGACACTCCATGAGGAGCTCAATAACGTTCATCGTGCTAAAGTCCTACAGGCTGATTAAGTTCAAGCACGAGTGATAAGGTTTGAGTGGTACTGCTCAGGAAAATAAGAAATTAATTAATTATAGATAGAGCTTGTCCGAAGCTCCGATTAATTAATGAATGTCCAGTAACCTTAAATATGGGGATTTTCAAGTAAATGCAGTCTGTTCTCATAACGTGGTAATAAAGGGGTAGGTCAGTATTAATTTTGTGGTGAAAAAGAATTGATATTAATTAATTAATTGTGTCCTGAGTTGTGGACGTGAGAATTAATTAATTCATAGACCCACTTTATTATTTGCATTAGGTCCCAGGTCTGGCCCAATTAAATATGCTGAATTGAGCCCAATAGCCCATTAGGGTTTGCAACCCTAGGTCTATAAATAGACAGCTCTCTCTCTGAAATTCTAATCTAATTAGCCACCTCAGAACATTCAAATCAGTTCGAAACCCTAGGGAGAGAGAGACAGAGGCAGCGCTCAGTGTGTTTGGGAGAGAAGAAATTCAACTCCGGCCTACACAATCATAGTCCTGTGGAATCCTCACCAGTAGCAGGATTGAACAACATTGGGATACAGATCTGAAGGCCTAATCTGGAGAACATATTATTTTTCTTTCTCTTTTCTATTTAATTAAATCTAGAAATTAGATTTACTAATTTATATTTCCGCAGATTTAATTGAATCGCGTGGTTGAATCAAAGTTTGGAATTCGAACGCGAAAGATCGGATCTGAGACTACAAAGTTAAGGTAAACTTGTGAAATCCACAACATTAAATTCATAGCAGCATGCTAGGTATATCGTATGTTTATTGTTCTCAACATCCATGAAACGATCCGATTTATTTGGATTAGGCGATTCAGTTCGCTAGTAAATCCCTACAATTGGTATCAGAGCCTGGCTTGTTTTCATGGCTCTGTTGGATGAGCGATTTAATTTGATTATGCATGAATGAATTATTTATTGCTGTGGATGGTTTTGTTTTTGTTCCTCTTGGCAACCCGTTTGATTTAATTCGCAGTGGTTTATCCGTGTTTGGATTAAATTTTGTTTTGTAAAATCATGAGAAAATCTGTGAATAGATCTGATAGGGAAAATTGAAATACTATAGCTATTGTAATTTTTTTCAAATCTATAATTTGGACGGGTCGAAGAACGAAGACAAAGACCGGCGAGGCGACGGTGTTGCACGGCGGCAATAGGTGGCTGCACGTGGCAGAGCACGACAGTAAGCAGACAGCCTACCGCGATATGCGGCCGCAGGCAACGCAGTCGCGCGGGCTGGGGGCCTATGCTGGCAGGCGGCCTCGCGACGCGGCGGCGCAGCCACGTAGGAAGGTGGTCCGCGGTGGCAGCCGCGTGATGGTGGCAGGCGAGAGCGCCTGCGCTTGCGCGACACGCAGGTCAGCTGGTTGGCAGCGGCGGTGGTTCGAGGCTTGACGGCTGATGCAATTCGATGTAAACCCTAGGGTTTGCAGTTGGATTGTGAAAGTCTCGCTTTTTTATATTTATAGAAGTAGGTGCTTGCTAGGGCACTCTTCATTTGAAACTAATGAGTTACCAATTTTCAAATCTCAAAACCCTAGATCCAAAAAGATTTGGTGGTTGAGGATATCAAGGCCCTGGAAGATTTGAAGAAGATTTGGATTTATCCAAATTTTGAATTTCAAATTTCAAATTTTTTAATAGATATGATTATTTTATTTTCCTGTTTTGTGGGGCCACGAGGAATTTTTGTTTGTATTAATTGCCCTCGTATGATATGTGATTTATTAATTGCGCAATAAGCATGTGTATATAATAGGAAAATATGTTTTACTGCTTTATTATTTACAGCTTTAAAAGCATGCTTATGTGATTAATTTCTTGTTGGATTATATTTTGAATTTTTTGGCTTGTTTAATTACATGCAAAAATTTGGGAAATAATGGCAAAAAATTATTTATGTGCGCATTTAAGAAACTTTTTGAATAAAAAATACTAAGCGGATTTTTAATTAAAATCAATAGACCTCCATAAAGTGATCCTAGGCTGTAAGTGTATCTCCCGTCTTAGTAAACGTCTACGAGTGTAGCTTGTTGATTTTCGGAGGTGCATGGACTACAGTTGTTGGGATTTCTAGACAAACAATTTAAATCATGTGAATAGTGAGAGGGTTTTGCGTAAACGTCTACGAGTGTAGCTTGCGTAATTCTTTTTCATAAGTATTCTATGATTGATTTAAATTTTAGATAGCAAAGGCTTTAAGGGTCGTGCGGTATGGCTATGCGCCATGCCAAACTGTCTCTTTTGGCTGGAGTTAAATTTGTGGTTAAGTGCTTAGAGGCATCTTAGAATATAATGCACTGTTCTTGAGAGATGGTATGAAATTAAAGGATTGAAGCTTAAAACCCGCAGTCTGGTTGAGGGTGACATCGTAAACGTCTACGAGTGTAGCTTGCGGTGGGAACTCTTGGGCTATTAGTGGAAAATATTTGTATTTGATTTATCAAGAGGTTTTCAATGCATTTATTTTTGAATGTTCTGCATCTATGTTCTTATTAAGATTATTTATTTGTTTCAGATATGTCTATGTCTACTGTTGATCATATTCTTGCTCTCAATCTCTTAACTGGTCCGAACTTCCGTGAATGGAGTTTTAGCATCAAACATATTCTATATCTCAAAAATCAAGCATATGTTCTTTTCATGGATCCACTGGTGCCTGACTATGATGAAGTTTGCGAACTTGAGCTTGAGTTTTATGATAGATGGGAAGAAGCCGACGATTTTGCCTATTGGCTTATCACGGCTGGTCTATCTAGAGAATTAAAGCACAAGTATGAGAACTTCAATAGGGCTGGAGAGATCTGGAAGGATCTCTTGACGAGACCTTCTCACCGGTAGCCATGCTTAAGTCCATTTGAATACTCTTAGCCATAGCAGCACATATGGACCTAGAGATCTGACAGATGGATGTCAAAACTGCGTTTCTAAATGGGTACCTTGAAGAAGGTAGGGACATCTATATGGAACAACCAGAAGCCCAAAAGGTTATGTGCGGAAGGGATATATGTACATCATTTTTTCCATATCTACCCAACTCGATTAGCTCCTCGATCGAGTTCTTTGACCCACATGGCTCGACCCACTTTCTCGGAATAGTTTCATCAACCTAATCGAACTACTTTTTTTAGTTATATTAAGACTATTTCAACACTTTGAATTTAAAATTAAATAATAAAATTGAAAGGCTTAAAATTGACATGTGTTATGATTTGGTTGGGTGGAAGTCCGTGCACACTAGGGGTGTTAGGCTTCACCCAAGGATCCTAGTACATAGTCTCGCTAGAATTCGTTGATTTATTTTCCAAGAGCCTAATTGGTGTAATAGAAAAAGTCGTCTCTCTCAGATGATATCTTTGAATTAAAAAATTTTAGAAAATATTTTGGAAAAAAATCAAGGCGAAGCACATGCACCAGTTTTTCAAGCGGAATGGTGGCCTGTTATTGCAGCTGCAGCTGTCTTCAGCTGATAATAACCTCTAGAAACCGAAGCTGTTCAGTTACAAGGAGCTGGCACAAGCTACTGATCATTTCAATGAGAATTGTATACTCGGCCGTGGCGGACAAGGCACGGTCTACAAGGGAATGTTGACGGACGGAAGGATTGTTGTGGTCAAGAAATCAAAGGAAGTAGAGGAAGGAGATGTTGAAGTTTTCATCAATGAGGTGATGATCCTTTCACAGGTGAACCACAAAAATGTGGTTTGGTTAATGGGCTGTTGCCTGGAGGCTGAAGTTCCTCTACTCGTGTACGAATTCATCCCAAACGGCACACTTTTTCAGCACATCCATGAGCCCAATGAGGAATTCCCATTAACGTGGGAGATGCGTGTAAGGATTTCAAGAAAAGTAGCTGGTGCACTTTCTTACTTTTGCACTCTGCTGCATCTGCACCCATTTACCATTGGGATATCAAGTCGACAAAACATCTCGTTGGATGAAAAATATCGTGCCAAAGTTTCGGATTTCGAGGCATCAAGATCAATTGCCATTGATCAAACTCATCTCACCACTCGAGTTCTCGGGACTTTTGGATACTTAGATCCCGAGTACTTCCAGTCGAGTCAATTCACAGAAAAGAGTGATGTCTACAGCTTTGGTGTGGTCATGGTTGAGCTTCTAACTGGAGAGAAAGCAATATCATCGATTAGAGCTGAAGTGGGAAGAAGTTTAGCTACACATTTCTTGCATTCAATGGTTGAAGATAAGTTGTTTGAAATTGTTGATGAAAGAGTTTTGAGAGAGGGCAAAAAGGAAGAAATTGGGGGCATGGTTGAAATTTCTAGAAGATGTCTGCAACTGAACGACAAAAGAAGGTCGGCGATGAAGGAGGTGGCAATCGGGTTGGAAGGAATTCAACTGTAGAAAGGATCAAGTATTTAGCACATGCAAGATTACAGCTAGAATGCGATGCAGTGGAGGTTGACGAATCATACGACTTCTCTTCCATAACAGAAAGCATGCATTTTGTTGACAATTCCATCGCCGCCTACCCACAAGACGATCATCGTCGATTGTTAGATTAGTTCTGAGTTGTATTATTTTCTACTCCCTCCGTCCCGGTAAAGTAGTCCCATTTCTTTTCGGCACGGGAATTAAGGGTTGTAAGTGTAGTGGAATTAATATTTTATTGGTGAGTGTGAAAAAGTTTGTCATTTTAGGAAAATGAGACTATTCTATGGGACAGACAAAAAAGGAAAATGAGACTACTTCAATGGAATAGAGGGAGTAATATTTATACTTAGTTGAGAGTTGGTCCGTTTAATCTTCAATTTTCTGATCTTTTGAATGCAAGTATAGAAATATATTTTATCTTTCAATAAAATAGTATAAAAATTATATATTTGTATATTTTTTTAGTAATTTTTTTGAAATAAAATTTTATTTTTTATTTATCAATATCATGTTAATATTATTACAATATAAACTATTATTTTCTATATTATGCAGTTAACTATATTTATAAAGTAGATCGAACATAAAATCAATAATAGTTAGAGTCTTATTATAAAATTAGCCCTAAAGTAAATTACATATGTTTAATTTAAAAAATAATAAATAAAATTAATTAAGGAAGATGTAATGTTTACAAAAAGGTGATTGTTGAGGTTCCAAAATAGATAGATCGAGACTCTTAGAATCAGGTTAGAGAAAATAATAAATATCGAATAATAAGAATTAAATGCAAACAATATATGCAAAAGAGTACATAAAACAACGCCGAAATGCAAGATATTAAGCGCGAGAATTGAATTGAGAATGGGAGAAATGAAATGTGTGTTAATAGAATATTTTGACAGAGTTTGGCTAGCATACAACATGCGGATCCTTCCCCTAAATTTGAAGGGGAGACATCTGCAATGGAGGTTCATTACATGCGTTTGGGCCCCTAACTAACCCTAGCTAAACCAGCAACAACCCTGAATTTTTCTGTTGGTTACAAGATCTGTGAAGAAGAACTGAAAAACTACAAATAATTATGTCTAGTACAGCAGGTTTTTACAACTATATATGCAGGTACTGCTAGTACGAGAACAAATAAAAGAAATTAAATGGAATAAATCCCAGCCGAGTCGAGGAAGCCCTATTCCCGCAAGATAAATTCGCTGATGTAGTGCTCGTCTAACGGCGATTTGTCCTCAAAGGTAAAACGGCTTCGTCCTTTTCGAGGCAGCACCGCAATCGAAAAGGCTCCGACAAACTGAACAGAGGCGAAACTGAGTTGCAGAAGAACAACAAAAAAGATGCAGCAATATGAGGGAAAAGTTGCAGTATCTCTGGCTAAGTGAGTTGTCTGATGTCGAATGTTCGGGGGATAGGAGACAACACAATGCATGCCTATTTATAGACATGTCCACCCAGGGTGAGCCTGTCTCAGCATCAATGCTGAACCGTTACAAGGCATGAGACACGGGAGTAACCGACGCCATCAATGAAGCCGTTACAACTTTTGAACGCAATTTCAACATGTGGAAAATGCGTTCAACACTCATGTGTGTAATTCCCCATGTGCAAAATGTGGTGTAACTGTCCACACTCAATTGCAACACGCGGCTGACTCATCAGCAACGTCACATGCAACGTGTACACCATGTCGACTCCGTGTCACTTTGTGGACTCATTTCTCACTCACCGGAATTCAATTTTGAGAAAACAAATATACCACGATCATCTACTCTTTGCGTAGATTATGTCGGTAATATTTACTTACGAAGAAATTAAATATTTTACATCGAGAATTTACCACAAAGTACCCGAATTACCAACAATCCCCCCATGAGTGGAAATGCCAAAATGCATGATGCATAGCCAACTCGGTTTCGAGAACTGTTAATGCACCTGAACAGGTAGCTAATGGCTTTGAACTGTTCATCTTCAATGTCATCGGGCACACTGACGATTTAGTGGTCGGGATACCTTGAACTAATCTTCCATCGTGTGTACCGAGACAATAACATTGAAACATTAACATTTCAACCTCTATTCGTTCTCACGTTTGGTTCCATTACAGGCCTTGGACACCCCCTTTGGTTTCATAAGTGTTCATTTGAAGCGGCCCTCACTTCCAATTATATAGATGACCTCCTATTTCGAGCATTCCTGCCTAGCTCAACCATCACGAGATTTTCAGGAGACATTAAAAGTCACTTAGGACCTAACCTATACCACATGCAGGCTCATAACACCTCACTTGCTATCTTTTAGGGAAGGGTAGATAAGTTATTTTCCAAGGCATCACCACTAGAAAAGACATTATCTAGTGGGTGTTATCACTCGAACTTGTGTAGTTTAGTTGTCCCATTGAACCTAGTTCTTGGGATCTCCAATCATCTAGGTTGGGTATCCACTACACTCATTCATAATGTGGATTTCAATCCCATTCCCTCTAGCAATTTACACATTTGATCTCGGTTTAACCCTTTGGTTAGCGGATTCGCAAGGTTATCAATTGATTTCACATAATCAATGGATATCACACCATTGGAGATTAATTGTCTAACGGTATTATGTCGATGATGTATATATCTCGACTTCCCGCTGTACATATTATTTTGTGCTCGACCAATAGCCGCTTGGCTATCACAGTGAATAATCACTGATGGCACATGCTTGTTCCAATAAGGAACATCCTCTAGAAAGTGTCGAAGCCACTCCGCTTCTTCACCTGCTTTATCTAGAGCGATAAACTCTGATTCCATCGTGGAACGAGCTATACAAGTTTGTTTCGTGAATTTCCACGCCACTGCCCCCCCCACAGATCAGAGATCCAATTTGCATCAATGTACCCTTCAAGTACAGGTGGAAAACTTGTATAATGCAAACCAAGTTAAGAGTATACTTCAAGTATCTCAAAGCTCTCACAAGAGCCTTCCAGTGATCACTACTGGGATTGCTCGTGTATCGGCTCAATTTGTTCACCGCATATGCAAGATCCGGTCTAGTACAGTTAGTCAAATACATTAGACTACCAATGACCCTTGCATATTCCTCTTGACCAACAAGGTCACCTTTGTTTTTAACAAAGTGAACATTGAGTTCTAACGGTGTTTTGGCTAGTGAACTATCATAGGCATTGAATTTCCTTAACACTTTCTCAACGAATGTGATAGGACAATTCCATTAGGTTGCCTTATGATTTTGATTCCAAGAATCACATCAGCCACACCCATATCTTTCATGTTGAAGTTCTTCTCCAACATTTGTTTGGTATCAACAATCACTTGTTGATTCCTACCCATGATCAACATGTCGTCTACATAAAGGCATACAATCACAAAATTGTCAAACATGCCTTTGTAGTACACACATTTGTCACATTCGTTATACTTGAATCCATTTGACAACATCACATTGTCAAACCGAACATGCCACTGCTTGGGCACTTGTTTAAGACCGTATAAGGATCTAACCAATTTGCATACCTTTCTCTCTTGTCCGGGTACTACAAATACTTCGGGTTGATCCATATAGATTTCTTCTTCTAACTCTCCATTTAAGAAGGCCGTCTTCACATCCATTTGGTGTATTTCGAGATTGTGCAAAGCAGCAATCATTATAAGCACCCTAATGGACGTGATCCTAGTAACAGGTGAATAGGTATCGAAGAAATAATCTTCCTCCCTTTGTTTAAAGCCTTTCGCCACAAGGCGAGCTTTATACTTATCAACCGAACCATCGGCTTTATACTTCCTTTTAAGGATCCACTCGCATCCTAAGGGCTTACAACCTTTTGGGAGATCGGCCAAAATCCAAGTATGATTTTGCATAATCGACTCAATCTCACAATTAATAGCTTCTTGCCATAGTGAGGCATCGGGTCTAGCTAAGGCATCTTTAATGGTTCGAGGCTCATCATCCAACATGTAGGTGATGAAATCCGGACCAAAAGTTTTAGCCACTCTAGCCCTTTTACTATGTCTCAGTTCTTCCTCTATAGGAGTAGAACTAGTAGTATCTTCATATGTCCTTTTCTAGACATAGTCGGTACTTCTTCCTTAACTTTACAAGGATAGATGTGCTAAAAGAATATAGCATTCCTTGACTCTATAGTGGTGCCTTCGGTCACATTCGGATTATCTAATTTGTGCACCAAAAATTGATAGGTAGCACTATTCAAAGCATACCCTATAAAGATGCAATAGATTGTTTTAGGTCCAATTGCAACTTGCTTGGGTAAAGGTATTTCGACCTTTGCTAAACAACCCCACACCTTTAGATACTTGTAGGAAGGTTTTCGACCATTCCACAACTCATAAGGTGTTTCCTCTTTACCTTTAAGAGGTATCTTATTCAAGATATAGTTAGCTATCAAGATAGCTTCACCCCACATATTTTGGGGTAACCCCGAGCTTATTAACAGGGCATTCATAATTTCCTTTAGTGTCCGATTTTTTCTTTCGGCAACACCATTGGAATGAGGTGAGTAAGGTGCCGTTGTTTGATGAATAATGCCCAAAGTGGCGCACAATTCTTCAAACGGTGCAACATACTCTCCACCTCTATCACTACGAATCATCTTGATCTGAGTACTCAATTGATTTTCAGCCTCTTCTTTATAATTTTTAAAGGCATCAATTGCTTCATCTTTACTTCTCAACAAGTAGAGATAACAATATCTGGTGCAATCATCAATAAAAGTAATAAAATACTTTTTCCCACCTCTACTTTGCACCATTTTGAAATCATACAAATCTGTGTGTATCAACTCTAGAGGTTTAGTGCTCCTTTTGATAGAATTAAACGGCGTTCTTGTCATTTTCGCCTCAACACAAACTTCACATTTAGTTTGTTTGGATTCAGCCACTTTTAGTAAATTCATATTTACTAATCTTTTTATTGCATTAAGATTTACATGTCCCAATCTTACATGCCACAAAAAAGAGCACTCAATCAAATAAGAAGAAGAAGATTCAAGTTTATTGATATTCTTTCTGGCTAGGCGCCGTGCCATTACATTCAACTTGAAAAGACCATTGGCTAGATAACCTCTACCAAGGAACTTTCCAAACTTTGACAAGATAAACTTTTCAGACTCAAATACAAGTTTAAATCCATGATTTACAAGTAAAGAACCCAAAACGAGGTTCTTTCGGATGTCTGGGACATGCAGCACATCCTTCAAGGTCAAATACTTGCCACTGGTGAGCTTGAGCACAACATTGCCCACTCCAACCACATTGGAAGAAGCTTGATTGCCCATACGGAGCTTTCTTCCTTCAACATGCTTGTAGGAGACAAACATTCTCCTATCTGAAGTCACATGACATGTTGCGCCTGTGTCAACAAACCATTCACATGGATTGTCAACATGGTGAACCTTGGAAACCACGGCACACAAGTCATCTTCCCAATCATTATCAGGTTTAACATTATTGGCATTCATCTTTGCTTTGCCTTTATTTTTATTTATAGACCTTTTGCATTAACTTGCCATATGTCCACTTTTGCCACAATTGTAGCAAACACCCTTGAACTTAGGTTCTTGGATCACAATCCCCTTGTTCAACGGGTTAGGCCTTTTTCTTTTCTTTGATGGACCACCACGTTCCATCAAATTGGCCTTGACATCCATAGGTCTCGGCTTAGGATCCACCTTTCAATTGTCCTCTTCAATATGAAGCTTGACAATCAAATCTTCAAGAGACATAGCCTTTTGCTTATGCTTAAGGTAGCTCTTGAAATCCTTCCACGAAGGAGGAAACTTCTCAATGACCGCAGCCACGTTGAAAGCATCGGGGAGTAACATCCCCTCGGCGTGAACATTGTGCAAAATAAATTGAAACTCTTGCACTTGTTCCACCACCGAACGACTGTCAACCATAAGGTATGATAGGTACTTGGCCACGGCGTACTTCTTAGTACCCGCATCCTACATTTTGTATTTCTTTTCTAGTTGTTCCCATAATTCTTTTGCGGTGTTTACATTACAATACACGGCGTATAGGGGATCTACTAGACAATTCAATACAAAGTTTTGACAAAGAAAGTCCCCTTGACACCAATTATCAAAAGCTATTATCTTGTTTTGATCGGCCTCATCATCGGCAAGCTCCGACTTGTCTTCCTTCAAGTAAGCCGCCAATCCAAGAGTTGTAAGGTAGAATAACATTTTTTGTTGCCAAGTCTTGAAGTCCACTCCTCCAAACTTGAAGGGCTTTTCGGCTTGGGCATTCAAATGGAGCTTAGGACCATTGTTGGAGTTGTTTCTACCGGCACCGTTGAGAGTGTGATCAGCCATCTAGGATCTTGAGAAGTAGATAATTTGTCTTGCAATTGTTGGTTACAAGATCCGTGAAGAAGAACTAAAAACACTGCAAATAATTATGTTTAGTACAACAGGTTTTTACAACTATATATGCAGGTACTGCTAGTATGAGAACAAATAAAAAAAATTAAATAAATAGAAATAAAATGGAATAAATCCCAGCCGAGTCGAGGAAGCCCTCTTCCCGCAAGACAAATTCGCCGACGTAGTGCTAGTCTAACGACGGTTTGTCCCCAAAGGTAAAATGGTTGCGTCCTTTTCGAGGCAGCACCACAATCGAAAAGGCTCCGACGAACTGAACGAAGGCAAAACTGAGTTGCAGAAGAAAAACAAAAAAAATGCAGCAATATGAGGGAAAAGTTGCAGTATCTCTGGCTAAGTGAGCTGTCTGATGTCGGATGTTTGGGGGACAGGAGACAACACAATGCATGCCTATTTATAGACATGTCCACCCATGGGGAGCCTGTCTCAGCATCAATGCTGAACCGTTACAAGGCATGAGACACGGAGTAACCGACGCCATCAATGGAGCCGTTACAACTTTTGAATGCAATTTCAACATGTGGAAAATGCATTCAACACTCATGTGTGTAATTCCCCATGTGCAAAATGTGGTGTAACTGTCCACACTCAATTGCAACACGTGGCTGACTCATCAGCCACGTCACATGCAACGTGTACACCACGTCGACTCTGTCACTTCATGGACTCATTTCTCACTCACCGGAATTCGACTTTGAGAAAAAAATATACCACGATCATCTACTCTTCGCGTAGATTATGTTGGTAATATTTAAATACGATGAAATTAAATATTTCATATCGGGAATTTACAACAAAGTACCCGAATTACCAATATTTTCAGAACTGATCACGAAAATCTCAAGGTCGGTTACAACTATCGCAGCTTCTCTCCAACGACTTTGCCTTTATTCGCTTGTTCAAGATTGTCATCAGGTTCGACCCCGAGGTCGGTGTCGGACCTGACCTTGGCATCGGTCTTGCTTGTTGGAGCGGGTTCTGACTTAACCTTTAGGCCGCGCCTGGTTGGACACCGGGTTGTTGGGTCGTGTTCATCTTGGTCTGTTTTGCGGAAATGAATTAGTCTCTTTCGATTTGGGCCGCTTGGGTCCAACCTCAACAATAGCACCTTTTAATAAAGGGAATATTCGTAATAGGGGTCAAAGCCAAATATCGTCATTGCATTTAGATCAAAGTGCGGAGTCTTAGGATACCCTAGAGGTCATTCCCGAGGGCCTTGGACGTGTTTCCTGAGGTTTGCTTGTTCGTTAAGATAGGTTCGGGTGACCCGGGGGTCGACCCAATTCATACGACCGCTCCCTAGGCGTACATTGGTGTCGGGGATTTCAAAAAACCATCCTGAGGGCCTATGCGCGGTTCCAGAATTCACGCGGTTTGTTAGAATTATCTCGGGAGATGTTCTCTTGCGTGAGGGTAGTGCTCTCAAGCGTGTGATAAGCTCATATTTATATTCACTTATCACATTATTTTCTTATTTCTTTTATTTATTTTAGTTTATTTTCAACTTTAATTTGAGCATGCGTATGTTTTGGAGGGTATTATGCTTGTGGTGCAAAGTTTTGAAGGAAAAATCATCAAACAAGTGAGAAATTGGTAAAAAGATGAGGAAATCCGCAACATGGTGCTCTATTTCGATCGAAGTGGGCAGCAAATTGACAGACGCGTGAAAATAGGCCGCGTCGACCAACACGAAGCTGTCGATGTAGGAGAAATTCGAGCTAAAAGAGGGATCGGCATGAGGAATGCACATCGGCCGACGCACACACATGTCGGTCGACGCGAAAGATTTTCAGAGAAGGAAGATTTTCCATTCACATGATTTGTCGAGAAGGAAATTACTAAGTTGGAATTTGGCGAGATTTGAAGAAGGAAATACCAAATTTCTTCATATCCTACCATTCAAGAGGTTTACCTAACATCTACATAAACTCATGTCTAGCACATTATTCGTGGGGTTTTCCAGTTTTTATAGCCAACAATTTTTAAGTTTTTACTCTTTAATTTTCAATTATCTTTAATTTTCAAGAACTGGATCAAACCTTTATTTTCTTGTATCTTTATTTTTTCAGTAAGTTTATTTAATGCAATCTTTAATTTCGGTTTTAATGTTTATCTTTAATATGCTAGGCTAAATCTTTTATCAGATTCTAGGATTTCTCCATCTGTAATACATGTTTTGATTAGAATTATTCAAACCCTTGAATGGGTTTAAACTTTTTGGCTTTGTTTCAAATCTATTTCTCAATTGAAGGATCGAGAGATGAAATTGGAATTTGTTTTTGTTATTAATTGAAGGGCCGGGAGGTGAAGATTAATAATCGGAAGAAAGAGTTTAATACAGTTGATTTTCTGTCCGACCAAAAGAATTCAATTGTAGGAATAATATGATTTTTATTGAGATTGATTTACTTGTATTTTTGAGAACGAGAGGAGATAATCACTAGTTAATAATCTAGGTATTAATTTTCCGACCAAGGAATTAATTCCACTTTAGCAGATTTTCCACCAAAAGTATCTATTATGGTTTGAAATTATTTGTTTCATGCATGTTGATCAGTTTGGTAGAGTTCCCTAGGATTTGTGCTTTCTTTTATTTGAATTTCTTTTTAAAGTTCTTTTCATAAAACCCAAAACCCTTAAACTTGGAATCACCCAAACAAAAGATTGAAAAACTATACTCTGTACATGAAATACATTCATTACACTATCCTTGTGGGTTCGACAACCTTAGGGTTGTTATAATTTTATTTGCCCGTGTTATAATCTATATGCAGATTTTTCATCGATCAAATTGGCGCCATTGTCGGGGAATAGTCGAAGTGTATTTTGTTACTGTTTTGTTTGATATTTTCTAGCTTGGGTTTATATATATTTAATTATTTATTTTTCAGTTCAATTTCACGTGTGTTAGTGTGAAATTTGAGTCTCTATTTCGACCGACGTAGCTATCGTATCGATCGACATAGATTTTCTTCCACGTCGGTCGACACGCCTGCGTGTCGGTCGACGTGCACTATTCTCAATTTTTTTGCTGTGCATGTGCATGAACACGCGAGCCAAGGGTAAAACACTCGAGATAATTGATCATGAGATTGAAGCAACTTGCAGGAAGAACAAAAAGAAAGAAAAAGAACAACAAGGAAGGATGGAAGATAATCTAGAATCCCCACTGCAGAACATGACTCCGGAGGAGCAGAGACAGTTCATGAATGAGGTGCAATAATTGAGAACACAACTTCTAGCAGCTCAAGCAGCACAGACAGGGCAGGCTGTGAGATTGATGATCACTGTAAAATTACAGATAAATTATAGAATAATGATGCAAATAAATTTATAAAACCCTAAGGTTGTCGAACCCACAAAGACTGTATAACGAGACTATTCTATGAACTAGCCATAGTTCCCAAATCATAGTGTTTGAGCAAATCAAATTAGGGTTTTGGTTTTGGAATTTAAAAATGACAATGCTGAAAAATAAAGGGTTTTGAAAACAGAATTTAAAGATACAGATTCCAGGGAAGATAATCAAATCATCAACATGCAAATTTCATCAACTTAGCGATGTGGAATAATTAAATTTTAATGGATTAAATTCTGTGTTTGACAATTTAGACCTAGATTACTAATGTGTGACTACCTCCTCCTGGTTTCAAGAACTCAACATTAATCAATCTCAATAATTATCTAATTAAATCCTACAATTTGAATCTTCCTTTTGAGACAGAAAACAAATGCATTCAATTCTCTCTTCCTATTACTAATTTTCACCTCTCGGTCCTTCAATTAATAACTACAAACCTAGATTAATTTCATCTGTCGAGCCTTTATTAATTCTAGATTTTATTAAATAAAAACAAAGAATTGAACCATGCTATTGAATTAAATCATTCATACATACATCAGAAAAGATTATCAAACCCTAGAATCTGCTAGGGTTTCTAGCTACTAAACATGGATAGAAATGAATCAAATATTTTATTAAAAGTCATAAATTACCTTACAAGGACAATAGGAACCTTTAAAGTCTTGGAAAAACTCCAATGCAATAATATTCTAAGTGTGAATAATGATTAAAGGTGATAAGTGAATAATTTTCGAGCCCTAGATGAGTAGTATTTATAGAGGAGTGAAAACATCTAAACAAGGTATTGGGCTAAAATATAAAAAATATCCAAACTGGGTGAATCTTGCTCTTCTAGCCTCGATGTCGATCGACAGGGAGCCTGTCGATCAACACAAGTGCAATGTGCCGATTCCCTTTGAGCTTCCTTGTCGGTCGATCCTTGTTCAACCTTTGTGTCGATCGACACAGGGAGTGTCAATCGACCTGGACCACTTATGTCGAGCCTTCTCTTCTGCAATTGCTCCAGATCGACATCCATCCTCTGTGTCGATCGACACACACCCTGACACAGAGGTCGTGCTTCGGGTTTTTGGCTTATCTTTCTCGTCAACCGACTTTCCATGTGTTAATCGAAGCAGCAACTCTGCCAAACTCGGCTCATTTCACCTATTGATCACTTTTAGCCTAAAAATTTATAAAACTTAGCATAACAAGCATAACATCCTCTATAATGTACTCATGCATGAAAATAACT
The DNA here is from genome assembly GCA_026898455.1 of Plectranthus barbatus. Taxonomy (NCBI): domain Eukaryota; kingdom Viridiplantae; phylum Streptophyta; class Magnoliopsida; order Lamiales; family Lamiaceae; genus Plectranthus; species Plectranthus barbatus. Next base: position 292,976 of record JAPKLW010000412.1, read on the forward strand.
AAAAACCTAACCTAATTGCACTAAAACAAAAGAGAAAAATATGGATAAGTGAGTGTAAATATGAGCTTATCAATTGGCAGAACTGAATGCATCAGAGAACAATGAGAGGCGAGTCGTGGTGCAGCAAAGGTCCATTCTCGACAGATTTCTACCACAACAAGAGGAGTCTGGATTCAGAGCTGGCATCAATGCCAACAACTTTAAGTTGCGGAGTAGCCTGATTCAAATGGTGCAAAAAAATCAATTTGCGGGGAAGGCCATTGAAGACCCATATGCTCATCTCAACCAATTTATCGAGGTGTGCGATACGGTGAAGCGAAATGGAGTACCGTAAGATGTGATTCAGATGAGGCTGTTCTCGTTCTCACTCACAGACGAGGCACGGTCTTGGTTTGCCAGTCTCGACAAAAGCCAAATTGGGACATGGGAGGAACTTCGAGCTGAATTCCTTACCAACTACTTCCCGCGGAGCTTGTTGTTGAAGAGGAAAGCTGTCATCACACATCTTAGCCAGAGGTATGATGATTCACTGTACAAAGCTTGGCAGAAATACAAGGAATTGATTAGACTGTGCCCTGGACATGGTATTGACTTGGAGATGCAAGAGTGTCACTTCTATGAGGGATTAACTTCACACATGAAGGAGTTAGTGGATGCATCCGCCGGTGGAATCTTGATGAAGAAAAGTGGAGCGGAAGACATGGGACTACTAGCTGACATGGCTCTAAATAGCCATCAGTGGCCGACCAAGAGACAACTTCCAGTCAAAGCAATGAAGGCCAAGCCGGAGTTTGATGTTGTTGCTGAAGTGAAGAAACTCCGAGAGGATATTGGGAAGTTGGAGGCAGTCAAAGCCACAACCACAGTTGCAGCCGATCAGAGTATGGCCATTGTCCACGTTGAAGCAGATTACATCAACCGTGGGGGAGCAAGAAGTTCGAGTTCCACAAGTGGAGCTGAGGTGAACTACATTGGAGGTGGTTACCAAAACAACAACCACGGAGGAAATCAAGGCTACCAATACAATCCTGGGAGAAATCTTCCTGGTTTCTCCTATGACAATCCTGCTACAGCAGAGCACCCCCCACCTGGTTTTGATGTAGGTACAGGAGGAGAAATTGTGGAGAAAAAGAAATTGATACTTGAGGAGATATTGGAAAAATTCATCAACAGCTCCGACAATCGGTTTGGAAAAGTGGAGAATGAAGTCAAAGGGATTGACAACCACATTCAGTTGATGACTAAGCATCTTCAGATGTTGGATACTCAACTAAGTCAAATTGCCACTACCCTCTACAATCAACACAAGCCGGGACAGCTGCCGAGTACAACCGAGGTGAATCTAGCAAAGGAAAAATTAGTCAATGCCATATCCCTATGATCCGAGAAGGAGTATGAAGGTCTGAGGAGGCCAAGGAACGAGTTTGGGGGAGAAATAGAGGAAATTCTCGAGGAAGAGCCCTCTGTTTTGACCAACACAGAGGGTCGACAAGAAGAGGAGTCGAGCAATAGAGCTACGTCGATTGATGCACCCTGCATCGGTCGACACGAAGGTCCAACAGGTGCAGCGGTTGATGCACAAGGAAATCAACCGAAACAGAGGCAGGTTTTGGGCAAAAAAGAGAAAGAAAAAGGAAAAATTGATCCTACCCCTCACATGCTTTTTCCCCAAAGGTTTGCGAAGAAGAAAGAGGATTCTAAGTTCTCTCGGTTTGTGGAAAACTTGAAGAAAGTCAACATCCATATTCCTTTGGTCGAGGCTCTCCGAGAGATACTCGAGTACATGAAGTTCTTGAGGAAGTTGATGAGTGAAAAGAAGCCAGTGATGGAGCACGAGACAATCAGAATTCATGAACAATGCAGTCTCTTGTTGCAGAAGCAAATTCCAGTAAAGAGGTCCGACCCAGGATGTTTCTCTATTCCAATCGAGATTTGGGGGAAAGATTTTCAACATGTTCTTTGTGATACGGGTGCTAGTATCAACTTGATGCCCTTCTCAGTATATCAAAAGTTGAAGATTGGAGAGATGAAGCCCACCACAATCACTCTGTAGATGGCGGATCGCATTGTATCCCATCCAATGGGGATAGTGGAAGATGTTCTTATTCGAGTTGGCCATTTGATTTTTTCGACTGATTTTGTAGTCTAGGAGATGAATGAAGATCAACACATGCCATTGATCCTCGGGAGAGAATTTGAGGATACTAGTGGAGCCTTGATTGACTGTCAGCATGGAGAGATCACTTTGAGAGGGAATGATGTAACAATCACCTTCATGATTGACCCAAGCAAGAAAGAAGCCGCATGCAACAAGATCTCCACCACATAAGAGGAATCCAAAGAAGATGAAGCTACTGAGATCAAATGGGAGCGAGGAAACGAGGTGGCAAAATTGCCAATTACACCATCTCATTCTGAGCTCACTACTATCATTCAAGATAGGATGATCTATATGGTTGATTCAGGGGGTCGAAGAGTCTGGACTCGACCACCTTGGTGAGCTAAAGTTGTGTCGAGCACGACGATAACTAAGGCACTAGATGAGAGGTAACCAATTATTTTATTGCTTTCTGTCTTTTATTTTTGCTTTTATTTTCATGTTCTGTTCTTTTCTCTTTCTTAAAAAAATTCAAGCTCTGTGTTGGTCGACACGACTGCATGTCGGTCGACACAGATGCGGGCGACGTGGCAAACTTCGATCGACAAGGGGGTTGACATAGAAGGCTCCACTAAATAGGCTGGTCACCATGACTATGGAAGTAGGCCTGCTTCCTAGTCACACAAATTAAAACAGATAGTGTATGTGGAAATAAAATCAAGCTCGGTATTGAAAAATAAAATGAGTTTGATAAATATGGTGAGATTTCTTAAAAAGTAAAACCCATGTGTTATCCCTGGATTGTGATATGATAATTTTAAATGTATACATGTATTTGGCAAGTGTCCACTGAGTACAAAGTACTCAACCATGTGTATATTTATAAATATACAGGTTAAGCTGGAGACACGGGTAGCGAAGTGCTAAGCATACATAATTTTTGAACTCCTAACAGCCCGGGATTATATATCTTCATATATATAATCTGACTATGCTTATTTTGTTCCAAATATTCTGAACTCCTTTAATTCCCAACTTTGGCTTGTAATGTAAATTATGATAATCCTATTTTGTATCGTGTTTAACGAGCCAAACTTGAATTCTTTTGTCAACTTCTTTATTTCATGCAGGATTATCTCTCATGCTTATCTCTATTTGTGATTATTTACACTTTTTCTACTTTATTTGTGTTCATCGGGCGATTATCATCATCGATATCACGTCCCCAACTTTGGGAATTTCTCGAGGTGTGACAACAAGACAAAGAGCATAACCCATCATGCTGGAAAACATGGACATGAGGCATCACCAAGTACACCAAAGACAAACATTCTGGAAGAGGAATCAGATGAGGATCTACTTAATGAGGATAAGCCGAATCTTGTTTTGCTGACCAAAAAGTTTAATAAGCTTGCCAGGTCTCTTAAGAAAGATAGAAGGAGTTCTATATCATCTACACCCTCAAACTTCTCAAACAGCTCTTCAAGTTCCACAAGGAGAGGAAGTGAAGATACATCAAAGAAAGGTAAGAATTCTTTCACATAAAAGACTAGCATCGACAATGTAAAGTGCCATGTTTGTTCAGGTGTCGGACATTATGCCAATGAGTGTCCAACAGTACTTAGACAGAGAAAGCTCAACGTTAACACAACTCTCAGTGAAGTGTCTGAGACTTTAACATTGTTCTATGACAATTCTAGTGCTATTGAGATTTCCAAAAACCCAGTCCAACATTCTAGAACTAAACACATAGATATTCAACACCACTTTATTCGCGATTTAGTGGAAAAGATCTTGTCTCACTTAAACACATTCCTACTAAAGATCAAATTGCAGACATTTTTACAAAGGCCCTTGATTTTGAGAGATTATCTTATCTTAGAAAATCTCTTGGTATGTGTAATTCGCCTTAAATTTGTATGAGTCGAATGTTGATAATTGTAAATTTAGAGTCGATCAACATTCAGTTGTTTTTTAGTTTTTTTGTTCTCCTTGCTTGATCTTTATTATCGGTTATGTTATATCCTTTCTTTCTTTAAGATCTGATTTTAAAAAAAATATTAATAACCCATGTTATAAGATTGTAGGCACAAGAGTGAGGCCTTAATGTCAATATATGGAGTATAAACTCATGTTATAAGACGGTAGGCACAAGAGTGAGGCCTTTATGTCAAAATATTGAGTATGTTTATCATGTACGATCATCATTTCTGAAGTACTGTAGACAGGATGTTACCAGAACACTGTCTATGTGGAACAGTTGAATGATGAGGAAATACATGCTGAATTTGTATGTCACAAGCTAAGTACTGGAGACAGGATGTTATTAGGAACACTATCTCTGTGGAACATGTCACATGACATTGTTCTTTATCAAATCGTTTGTTTTATATGGATATAACACTCTGATACTAAAGATTAAAGGCTTGCAGTTTCTGTTCATTTCCTTATGTTAAAAATAAAATAAAATTAGTTGGGTTATTTGGTTTCGCACTTTGTTCAGAGGTATAGGTGTGTTAAAGTTGGTGTTAAACTCAGTTTCCTTATTTCTTGATCAAAGTGACCTCGATGTTTGTGGGCTGAATTTTGGGACTTTTCATAAAATCTTTAGTTTTTCTTTCCTGCAATCATTCAGGGGGGAAAAAGGATTTAGTTTTTATGTTTGTGTGAAAAGTTTAATCTCTTTTATGGTGCAATCTAATATCTCACGGTGCAGGACGAATAGAACTGAATTACAAGTGTTGTGTTGGAATGTTTATAGGAATGATAAGCTTAACGGGGAGATATGTTGGAAAGATCCGATCTAAAGGAAGGAAAGATTGGAGGATCAGAATTAATCAAGGAAAGAGATCAAGACTGGTTGTGTAATACACTAATTTAGTCTAGAATTGATTGTATTTTCCTGTAATTGTTTCTTTCCTTATTATTCATCATCTCCTCTATATGAGATGAATTCTTGTAAGAAGAAAAATAAGACGAATCCTTTCTTTTCATTGAATATGCTGACCTCTAAAATCATCATGGTATCAGAGCAGAATTAATATCTTGGCTCTGCAGACCCAGAAAAAACCAAACCAAATAGGCTCAGAATTTGTAATTCATCATAGCCTTCAAACTCAGAATCAAAAATCTTCAAGCTAAATTCAAACCAACTCGAACCAGGAACACAAATATAATCCTCATCACTGTTCCATCTACCAATCTCAGCCCCTAAACCAGATCAAGGTAAACAACAAATCCTTACCAAGTTTCTTCTAGCACCTGGAATATAGAATATGTCAGAAACAAAAACAGAAGGAAAAGATGTGATCAAAACCGCAGAAAACATTAATCTTGGATTCAAATTGGATGAAAACAACTATCCAATTTGGTCTAGATTAATGAAGGTGGCAATCGGAGGCAGGGGGAAGACCAAACACATTACAGGCGATCCTCCTCCACCCAAACATGGAGAATCCGGCTTCACACAGTGGGAGGAAGCAGATTTAATCATTTTCTCATGGCTTGTCCAAAACATGGAGACAAAACTAATGTCCCGACTCGCTCAACATCAGACCGCCAAAGCTACTGGGATAGCTTGGCAGTCACATATGGAACGGCGTCTGACCCTCTCCAAATCTATGATTTGGAGGTTCGAGCAAATACAGTAAAACAAGGAGATCAAACCGTTGATACCTACTGGTCCGAACTAACTAGCATATGGCTCAACATTGATCAGAGAAACCCAAACTCATTGGACTGTTGCGACAAATGAATCGGATTGTACCATCGAATCATTGAACAAAGGAGGCTATTTTAATTCCTCTCTGGCCTCGATGGTAAATTAGACGGAGTTAGACAGGACATTCTCAAAGAATCGGCCGTACCTTCACCGGAGCCAGTCTTTTCCAGAGTTCGGCAGGAAACTGCTTGTCTGCAAATACAACAGACGACAACAATCCAAGGACCCGAGACGCAAATTAGAGCAGGATTTTCTTCCAAAAGTCGGAATGACTCAAACCGACAAAGAAATCAGTAGAGGAACAAGGTGGATCGGAGAAAATTAGTGTGCTCCCACTGCGGAATGAAGAAGCACACCAAGGAAGAGTGCTTCCAATTCGTCGGATACCCCGACTGGTGGGAGGATGGCCACAGATCAGCAGGAAAGGGAAAGGTCGCCATCGGCATAGATGCTGGGGAGAAAACTAGGCAACCTCAACCTCAGCCCGACTCTGTCATCACCGAAAAAAGTGGAGCAGTGGGGTTCGGTGGTTATGGTGGTGCGATATTAACTGATCGAATAAGAGAGGGGGAACCAGAAGGAGAGTTGACGACGGGTGTGAGAGGTAATGGGTTTGGTACACAACCAAACCCAAATTTCCCTTGTATAAGATTGTCAAATTTGCAATTTAGTCCCTTATCTTCTGGTTCACTTAATTCTAACCCTAACCCTTTCCACTACTTTAATTCTAAACCCACATATGTTCAGTTACCTATATGCCCCTCTGTGTGTAACTATGTTAATAAGTTCAAAACTGTTAATGCACCTAGATTTCAAGGATGGATTTTTTATTGTGGTCCCACTGATACTATGTCCTCTGATTAAACTGATTTTTTGCATCTATCAAAATCCACCAAAACTCATGTCCAAACAGCTAGCGAGGATTTAGTGGTCATAGAAGGGTCGGGTACAGTCCAAATTTCTCCTACCTTGCGTCTTAATAATTGCCTATTTGTTCCATCCCTCTCTCACAAATTACTGTCCATTAGCCATGTCACTCGTGAATTAAACTGCACTCTCCTCATAAGTCCTTTTTCTGTATTTTGCAGGATATCAGGACGAAGGAGATTATTGGGCATGGCACTGAGAAGCGTGGACTTTATTGTGTCGATGAGATTGCTCAAACTGGTACGGTCTTGCTCACCCAATGATCTAGTGATAGAAAACTTTAGTTATGGCATAGGCAGTTAGGACACCCTTCTAGTAGCTACTTGAAATTACTTTTTTTTAGTTTATCAAAAAACTCTGTTATTGCATGTGATTCCTGTATTTTGGCCAAAAGCCACAGACAGTCTTTTAAATCTAGGCAAAAATGTGTGGATTCTATTTTTTCTCTTGTGCATTCTGATGGTGTGGGGTCCGGCTCCAGTTTTAGGAGGACACCGTTTTAAATATATTCTCCTTTTTGTTGATGACTGCTCTAGGATGACATGGTTTTTTTTTTAGAAACCAATACTCAAGTTTTTTGAAAAATTTACTCACTTTTATAAAAGGGTTCAAACTCAGTTTCATAAAAATATTAAAATCCTCTCTGGTAATGGAGGGGAATTCATTAATCACTCCATGACCAGTTTTTTTCAACGAAATGGGATTTTTCACCAAACTTCTTGCCCATATACCTCTAAACAAAATGGTGTTGTTGAGAGGAAAAATAGGATAATTTTAGAAATGACACGTGCCATAATGATAGAATCTAACGTCCTACCTCCTTGTGGCCTAAAGCGGTCGCTACATGTGTCTACCTTCTAAATCGTTAACCTACTAAAATTCTCCAACTCCAGACACCATTGCATTATCTCTCAACTGTTTCCCACGTACCTTCCGCTTTAAACCTTGAACCCTGAGTTTTTGGATGTTCCATCTTTGTCCATATTCCCAAACATAAACGCACTAAATTTTCTCCTTGTGCGGAAAAATGTGTGTTCGTAGGATACGGGATTCATCAAAAAGGATATAGATGCTATAACCCAAAAACTCTGCAAATCATCACTAACATTCACTGTGATTTTTTGGAAACTGAGTATTTCTTTAGTAGTCGTCCTCGTGGTCAGGGGGGGGAGTGAGCAGATTAGTGACCCACTGGACTGGCTTCTTCTAGAACCTCAAAGAGCACACCCACCAAATGAACAGTCCTCACATACTCAGGAGACGCTCGAAGTGCCACCTCAACTATTTTCCCCAGAACTGATATCTCTAAACAAGATGAACATTCTCTACCTGGGTCTCAAGATGAGCATTCTCTACCGGAGTCTCCCGAGTTGGCCCAGTCAGCCGACCCAGAATCAGGTGAACCAGAACCTGAAGTTACTGAATTGCAGACTAGACAATATGTCTTGCCTCCTCGGAGCACAAAAGGAATCCCTCCTCGACGTTTCTCGCCTGAAAGAAGCGGACGAAGTAGCAGATATCCAATTGTTTCAGTGGCCAGTCTCAAGCTCTCAAAAAATAAATCTTCATATGAAAAAGCTCTATACTGAAGAAATACTACCACCAGAAGTCGAAGCAATGAAGGTCACACATTGGAGGGAAGTGATAGAGAAAGAAATGAATGCCCTAACTAAGACCAACACATATGATAAATGCCAACTTCCCGAAGGAAAAAAATCGATTCGCTGCAAGTGGGTCATCACCATCAAACGGAAACCAGACGAATCTATTGAGCGATACAAAGCTCGATTGGTAGCGAAGGGCTACACACAGACTTACGACATAGATTATGCTGAAACTTTTACCCCGGTGGGCAAGATGAATACAATAAGGGTCCTCTTATCTATTGTTGCGACAAAAGATTGGGCACTCCATCAATTCGACGTCTCAAATGCCTTTCTCCATGGAGATTTGAAGGAGGAGGTCAATATGCTTCCCCATCCTGATTTTCTTATGAGTTTCGAGAAAATGAGGTGTGTCGACTCAAGAAGACACTCTATGGGCTCAAACAATCACCAAGAGCATGGTTTGGGAGATTTACGGCCGCCATGAAGAAGTATGGGTACCTGCAATCTAACTTGGACCACACATTGTTTATTAAAAGAAGATAGGAGTTTTTAACTTGTCTAATCATATATGTTGATGATATGATTCTGACCAGGAATGATCTAGAGGAAATTTCCAATCTGAAGGCAAATTTGTTCAGGTAGTTCGAAATGAAGGACTTGGGAAAACTAAAATACTTTCTGGGTATTGAAGTCCTCAGATCAAGGCAAGGTATCTTTATCAACCAAAAGAAGTATACACTTGATCTTCTCACTGAAATCGGACTTTTGGAATGTAAACCTGCGGCAACCCCAATACCTATCAATCACGGACTCCGGATCAAAGAAGAAGCAGAACTTGTGGATCAAAGAAAGTACTAACGACTTGTGGGACGACTAATTTATCTCTCACATACTCGTCCAGACATCTCCTATGTCGTGGGTGTAGTTAACCAGTTTATTCACCGTCCACAGTCAGAGCATCTAGAAGCTGCTCTAAGGATCGTGAGATACTTGAAGGGTACCTTCGACTACGGGGTCTTCTTCAAGGCGTCAGGCCATCTGGAAATACAGGCCTACACAGAAGCTGACTAGGCAGGAAATCCAATTGACAGGAGATCTACAACAGGGTACTTTGCTCTAGTTGGAGGGAATCTTGTTTCGTGGAGAAGTAAGAAGCAAAAGGTGGTTGCTTTGTCGAGTGTTGAGGCAAAATTTCGAGGTATAAAAATGCCCTCACTGAAGTACTATGGCTACGAAAACTGATGATGGAGCTTGGCATGTTTTTCGGAAAGACTTGTCATTTGCTATGTGACAATAAGACAACGATTAGTATCTGAGAGAACCCGGTTCAACACGACCAAACTAAACACGTAGAGATGGACATACATTTTATTAAAGAGAAGATCGAGAGTGGTGTTGTGGCTCTTCCATTTGTCTCTTCAAAGAATCAGCTTGCTGACATTCTAACCAAAGCGGTTGACTCCAAAAGTCTCAAAGAGATTCTTAGCAAGTTGCGTATCGAAAACTCAGATATTCAACTTGAGGGGGAGTGTTGGAAAGATCCGATCTAAAGGAAGGAAAGATTGGAGAATCAGAATTAATCAAGGAAAGAGATCAAGACTGGTTGTGTAATACACTAATTTAGTCTAGAATTGATTGTATTTTCTTGTAATTGTTTCTTTCCTTATTATTCATCATCTCCTCTATATGAGATAAATTCTTGTAAGAAGAAAAATAAGACGAATCCTTTCTTTTCATTAACCATGTCGACCTCTAAAATCATCAAGATATACAAGGGAATTGTTGAGATGTGGTCTCAATAATCTACCGGAAGCTGGCAGCTGTAAGTTGGTGCAGAAAATTAGTGGTCTTGGAAGCTGGCAGCTAGAGTTGGTGCTTAAAATTGGTTGTGCTGGAAACTGGTTGCTGAATGCTGGTGACTTACAGCTGTCATTGATATTGGGAGGAGAGAAAGGAAGTTGCAGAGTCTTCTCTTTATCCTAGGTGTTGTGGTTACCTATGTTTACTAGTAGCTTCCCTAGGAAGTTTTCAACAATATATTGAATGCTTCCTGTATCTAGACATTTATATAGAGTGGGAAAAAATATATACGAAAATGATTCTCTCTAAATTTGTACTCTGTAAATTCCTCCTTTGATTTAATAGAGATTCAACTTTGCTCCTGAGTGGTCGTAGAACGACAGCTCGAACCACTATAATTCTCTGTGTCTTCTTTTTCTAGCTGCTTTGTTACTGTTCGTTGTCTTCTTCTTCTCTGATTTTTCTAAGCTATTCATCCATTAGAGCTGAAGTGAGAAAAAGTTTAGCTATACATGTCTTGCATAAAATGGAGGAAGATAAGTTGTTTGATATTGTTGATGAAAGGGTGCTGAGAGAGGTCAAGAAAAAAGAAATTGTGGGCATGGCTCAAATTGCTAGAAGATATCTGCAACTGAACGGCAAGAGTAGGCCGACTATTAAGGAGGTGGCGATGGGATTGGAAGGAATTCAAATGGAGAAAGTGAATAAGGATCAAGTAGTCAGCAAAATCAAGCAAAGAATGCAATGCTGTGGAGGTTGATGAATCCTACAACTTCTCTTACGTAACAGAAAACATGCATTTTGATGACGATTCAATGGCTGCCTACTCACAAGATGATCATCGTCGATTGTTAGAGTAGTACTATTTTAAGACTAGGGGTGTAATCGAATCGAGTCGAGCTGAGTAGTGTTGTGCTCAAGTTTGACTCATTTAATATAGAGCCGAGCTTCGAGTTTTTTTATCGAATACTTTGATATTCACGAACTTTATCAAGTTGTAGTTGAACCTAAACGAACTTTCTAAATTTATAACATATTTAAAATATTCATTATTATTTTTAAAGAAAAAAATATTTATTCCAAAATTAATATCATATTCGTGCTTAAATTTAAGATTTTCTCATTGCTAGAAATAATTATCATTATTGTTACTCTCAAATCATGAAAATATTACTTTTATAAAAGTAATTATTTTATATTTCTTACTAATTTTAGCAAACGAGTCTACTCACGAGCTCACAAGTCGAATACTATGTGCTCAAATTTGGTTCGTTTGATAAACGAACTTTACTTAACGAGTTCGAAAGAATTTTTATAAAATCGAGATTCGAGTAGCTCACAAATAGTTGAGTTTATTTATACCCCTATTTAAGACTAGTACTTTGTATTAATAATAGAAGGTATACAATATACTCCCTCCATTAAATTTATATTTATATATCCCAAGTAAATTGGAGCAGCTTTTGAGATAAGCTCTAATGTTGTGTTACAACTTACACGGCTCTTTAATTAACAGGAAAAATAAAAAAAAAAAAAAAAAAAAAGACGAATAGACTTTGAAGTCAACTGAAAATGAAATGAGTGGGATTATTGAGCACTGACAGTGAAAAACGAAAGAGAGGCCTCCTGCAAGCAATGGAAAATGTGTACGTACGTAGTGGACATTTTATTCAGACTCATTTATTATATATTTATTAAAATATATATTGGCATCTCTCACCACCATATTATTAAGGATATAATTGAACCGAATTGAACTCAGCAGTAACTTGCATAAATGTGATTCTTTTAATTTTGAGTCGAGCTTCGAATATTTTATCGAACATTTTAAAATTTGAGCTTAAATGAACATTCTATATTTAGATTATACTTAAAATATTTGATATTTTTGTGAAAGAGAAAATTATCTATTCTAAAAAAATATCATATTAATATTTAGATTCAATTTTTTCATATAACTACAAATATTTATTTTACTCTTAAATAATGAAAATAATTATAAAGTTGATAGTTTTATATTTTATACTAATTTTAGTTAAACGAGTTTGCTTGCAAGTTCACGAGTCGAACTCAAAGTCTCCTCCTCAGCCCAAACTTGGGCTCTGATATCATTTGTTGCCTGGGGATCGAAACTCTAATATTAATATGATATTATCCGCTTTGAGTCGAGTGTAAATCCTCACGGATTTAATTTTGGGTATCTTTAAAAAGATCTTATATGATCATGTAAAAAAAATCCTCATGTGAGAAAAAAGAATGAATCATGTCCATCAGATCTAAAAAAAATCAATGGTTGATATGGAATCAAGCAACAACTAAAATGCAATCAAGCAACAAAATAATCAAGCAACAATTAAAGCACAATCAAGCAACATTGTAATCAAGCAACGACCTGAATACAATCAAGCAATGCCGTGAATGCAATCAAGCATCTTTCTCACTTTCTCACGTTAAGAGTTTTCTCACTGGATCCGCTCCCTTAATGGAGTTATTTAAACTATTACAAATAAGGAAATTCTTCCTTCTTTGTTGGATGTGAGATAATTGGAATTGTCATCCCAACAAACATCACTTTCTCCAAACATCAACAATTAAATCGAGTGTTAATTCTTTACTTTTCGGTTTTTGAAAAGTAAGGCCGAGTTGGAATTAGTCAGAATTCAAGAGTTTGATTAATATGCGGTTGAACTAATCAATATTGCTTAGCATATAAGCACACCTCAGTTTCTGTGTTCTCCAGAAATCTGTATTCTCTCAAACACTTCTCATAAAAAAGCCAACTCAAAGTGATGATTAGGGATTTGGTGCACAAGAGGTAATTTCAAGCATTATTTCCAACCTTATCTCGTGAGATTTGTTTAGTTCTGATCCCTTAATTTGATCTTTGATTATTTCAGCAACTCAACAAAAATGAAGCCGTACACAATCCTTGGAGTCATCTCATTCCTATGTCTCACAACAATGGCCCAGAATCAGTGGTCGAAGCCTGTTTGTCAAGAAACGTGTGGAAATGTCACAATACCCTATCCTTTTGGAATCGACGCAGGCTGCAGTGCAAATTCCTCATTCGCCATCATCTGCAGGAACGGCAGTACACCATTCCTGAGAAGCATCAACCGTGAAGTAGTGAACATTTCTGTGCATGGTACGGTCATTGTAAACCAGCCCGTGTCACCAATGGGTTGCTCGGCGGAGCAGACGACCGGATCTCTGCCCATGTCACTTGAGGGAAGCCCGTTCACCATCTCAGCTCGCTACAACTCATTGGCGGTGTTGGGATGCAACAACTCAGTGTGGTTGCTTGCTAACCAGAAAACAGTTGGAGGGTGTATGGCCATTTGTGAAGCCGGGAATTACTCCACAGACTTCAGTTGCAGTGGGCTCAACTGTTGTAAGGGTACAATCCAATCACGGCTCCAGAATTTTCAATATAGCTACCGAAGCATTCAGAATAGCAACGGTAATTTCTGTGGATATGCTTTCCCCGTAGATAAGAAATGGTTCCGATCGGATTACAAAGGCTACAGAGGGCTTCATGCCGATCCGTCGAATCCATACGATCAAGAATTTGTATCTGCACCACTTGTGCTTGAGTGGGAACTCGACAACCCGGAAATCAATTACATTCTTGCTTCTTGCAAACATGCTGCTAATTATCGCACTACTTATATTGATGAGTATGATGATATTTCCACATCATTGTTTTACAGTTATTATGATGGAAATGATCATGTATCTTCGGTCAAATACTGCTCATGCGATGATGGGTATGAAGGGAACCCATACGTCTATGGAGGATGCGTTGATATAGACGAATGTGCCCTTATTGTAAAAGCATCAACCAATCGCACGGCAGGGACTTGGAGAAACACAACATTACTATATCGCTACCCATGTGGGACAGGAACTTGCATCAACAAAATTGGGAGCTACACTTGCCAGTATGACGACAACAAATCCAAATCCAAAATAGCATTCATCAGTGTCGGCAGCGCGCTTGGGGCGCTGATTTTGCTTGTGGCGGCATGGCAGTCTGCGAGAGCCATAAGGAAGAGAATCAAGGCCAAGCGCAGGCGCGAGTTTTTCAAGCGCAATGGCGGCCTTTTATTGCAGCTGCAGCTGTCTTCAGCTGATAATAGTCTCCAAAAAGCCAAGCTGTTCAGTTACAAGGAGCTAGCACAAGCTACTGATCACTTCAATGAGAATCGTATACTCGGCCATGGCGGCCAAGGCACCGTCTACAAGGGAATGTTGACGGATGGAAAGATTGTTGCAGTCAAGAAATCCAAGAAAGTAGAGGAGGGTGATCTTGAAGTCTTCATCAATGAGGTCATGATCCTATCACAAGTGAACCATAGAAATGTGGTTAGGTTATTGGGCTGTTGCCTGGAAACTGAAGTTCCTCTTCTCGTCTACGAATTCATCCCAAACGGCACACTTTTTCAACACATCCATGAGCCCAGTGACGAATTCCCATTAACTTGGGAGATGCGTGTGAGAATTGCAAGAGAAGTAGCTGGTGCACTTGCTTACTTGCACTCCGCTGCATCTGCACCCATTTATCATCGGGATATCAAGTCAACAAACATCTTGTTGGATGATAAGTATCGTGCCAAAGTTTCGGACTTCGGGGCATCAAGATCAATCGCCATTGATCAAACTCACCTCACCACCCGCGTACTCGGGACTTTCGGATACTTAGATCCTGAATACTTTCAGTCAAGTCAGTTCACAGAAAAGAGCGATGTCTATAGCTTCGGTGTGGTCATGGTTGAGCTTCTAACTGGAGAGAAAGCAATATCATCGATTAGAGCTGAAGTGGGAAGGAGTTTAGCCACACATTTCCTGTATTCGATGGAGGAAGATAAGCTGTTTGATATTGTTGATGAAAGGGTGTTTGAGGGCAAGAAGGAAGAAATTGTGGGCATGGCCCAACTTGCAAGAAGATGTCTGCAACTGAACGGCAAAAGAAGGCCAACGATGAAGGAGGTGGCGATCGGATTGGAAGGGATTCAAATGGTGAAACAGAAGGAAGGATCAAGTATTCAGCAAAGGCAAGATTACAGCAAAGAATGCGATGCAGTGGAGGTTGATGAATCATACGACTTCTCTTCCATAACAGAAAGCATGCATTTTGACGACAGTTCCATCGCCGCCGCCTACCCACGAGACGATCATCGTCGATTGTTAGACTAGTACTACTTAGATATAGACTTGTACTCTTTTTTAATATTCAAACTTATTTTAGAGTCAGAGTGCGTTGGATCGCCAATTCTCCAGTATAATTGATAGTGAATTTTACCCTGTAGAATCATTAATAAAATGCAATTGATATTTTGTTTAATATAATTGAAAGACTATTATTTAATTAACAATTAATAGTAAGTTGATATTTGTAATGTGCAAATATAGTTTATTTAAATTCTTGACGAATTAAAAGGGAGTAATTATATTTTATAAATCATATGGAAATCCTTCGAGAGTGATGATGTAATTATAGAGAAGTAGGCGTTAAATGTGGAACAACGCTTTTAGCTTATTTCTACAGCTTTGAATTTGAAAATTCAAACATTAGAACCGCGTCTCTTACAATTTCAGTCTTGTCTTAATTTGCAATTTGAGAATATAGTGTCCGAATTTACTACAACATACAAATATTATTAATTCGTCAGAGTATGATGTTGTGATATTAGAGTACAGTGTTAAAAAGTAATTCACATCAGAATAATTTTTCTGGATTTTATTTCTAATCCCCCAGAGAGTCCTGCGGTAAAACAACTTCAGTATGAAAACGAATTTACACAGCAAGACAATAACAAATACTCCCTCCGTCCTGCTTGAATAATCCCGGTTTGACTGAGCACAATAATCAAAGAATGTCGTTGACTGAGTTGAGTGGAATTAATATTTTATTATTGAGTGTGAAAAAGTTACCATTTTTAGAAGTGATACTAATGAAGCGGGACAAACAAAAAAGGAAAGTAGGACAATTCGGGCGGGACGGAGGGAGTAGAATATTAGTCTCTTCCCGATTCACTCTATTGGAAAATTTTCGCTTTACATAGAAGTTTAGACAACAATTATGGGAAATCTCACTAGTAAACTAACACGAGACTAACTCAAAACTCCTCTATTGTAGCATTCACTCTCCGGAGATAGATTCCGTCTTAAGCTAGCTGATTTGTGGAAGGTTGAAAGCACAAGTAAAGTTGTATCGATTTACATGAAGAATTTCGTTGTATGTAGTATAATTGCTCGAGTTTCTTCAGACTTCGATCTGCCCTTTTATTTTTTCTTGGAGCACTCGACGATCATGTCCACCTCCCCATTCCCCAAGCGTGGCTAATGTTGTTGGGTTTTTATACTAAAAGTACTTATTGCAGTGTGTATACATTTGACTTATCTCATATCTGTTAACAAACATATTTACGAGAACAATGAAATCCTCTTATCTCGTCGATAGGGAGATCATACGGTGTGTAGGAGATCGCAGAAGACCGTATGGATCGTTTGACATAGTGAGATATAAAATATTGTTATCACAGCTGAGACTGCCTTGAGAATTACCTTGTCGATATAGGCAGCAACATAGTCGAAAAGAAGTGATTTGTTTTGATCACTTGATATGCTAGTACGTGCAGTTGCGTATTGATAGGACAACAGTGAGATGTGTTCTTCAGTCTGACTTAAGAAGAAACAAAATCTCGTTACTTGGTTGACTCTGAATCCTAACAAATGTTCATAAGTATGCACGGGTTGTATGTCACTTTGCTTTGTCATGCTGGAGAGCCTGATTAACGTGCTAGTATATTCGTGTCTTGGGTGACAGTAACTTGTGTAGAATGTTTTGATGACTAGAGTTAGATTACCATATTTGAGTTTTAGGATGGGGGACATTTGATGAGTTCATATTTCCACTCACATTTGGTTTGATTAATTAGTTGTTTTTGTTATGTTTTTTTATTATTTCCTGTATTTTTGTTGCATGAGTCTATCTAGAGTGGTTTTATGCTTGGCATGGTAAGATTTGCAGGTTTGAAGCTAAATTCATTGGAAACCCGTACCGAAAGCAACATATGTCCAAAGAAACAGTCACTACTTCTTCCACACGAGGAATATGAGCCAATGAAGCATGACAATAGAAATATCTTTGAATTATCTTTCCAATGCAATTAGAATCGAGTCAATCGGAGTTCGGGAGCAAAAGTTATGGCCAAAACTGTGAGACTGCGCAAGTGAAGGATTTCTGGCGAAGCCTATGTATCGACAGACAGGCCGGGTGTCGATCGACACAGCTGTGTCGAAAGAAAATTTGGGTGTCGATCGACACGCGGGTCAATTATACTGGAAAACTTGATTTTTGGCGAGATTTGGTAGGATAAAAGATATTCAAGTAAAATAGGATATTAAGATTAAGATTTACATCCCTTTGGAGACTTATTCCCACAATCTTTTCTTCTCCTTAATTTCTGTAGTATTTTAGTCTTTGGTTTTATTTTAATACTTTAATATATGCACTTTAGAATTCCTCTTTTATTATTTATGCAATTTACTTTTTATTTAATTATGTCTTTTTATTTGAATTATGTCTAGTTAATTTTTCTAGCGAATTCTAGGGTTTGTACAACTATTTTGGATGCATGCTTAATTCATTGCTGATAGTTTGTGATATCTACTTTCTTTCATAATTTTAAATTAATTGAAGGACCGAGAGGTAAAGATTGATTTAAATGTCTAGCTATTGATATAAGACCGAGAGGTAAATATTGATAGTGGGGTTAGGAATGCATGATGTGATCTGTATAGTCTCACCAAGAAGTGCTAGATTGTAGGGATTTAAATCTGTTGATCGTATGGGATTGATTAATAGGTGTTCTTGAGACCGAGAGAAGATAGTCACTTATTAGTAATCTAGTTATTATTTGTCGGACCACGGACATTATAACTAGAGCTGGCAATTTCTGACACGACACGATAACACGACACGAACCCGCACGATAATAATGGGGTTAAACACGACACGATTCGACACGACACGAACACGACAAAACACGACACGAACACGAACACGATAATTACCTGTTAAGAACCCGAAAATTACAAGTTTAAACGATAATTACCTGTTAACACGAAACGATAATTACCTGTTAACACGATATTGACATGAATCTGACACGAACACAACACGAACACGACACGAACACGAGAATCTTTTAAGAAATAAATAATAGGTAACACGAACACGAAACGACACGACACGAACACGATATAATTATTGGATAACACGATATATTATCATGTAACACGATCCGACACGAACACAACACGAACACGACACGAAATCTAGTGTTCTTAATGGGTCGACACGATAACGACCCAACACGCACGAATTGCCAGCTCTAATTATAACACTTTTTGTGATATCTCACATGTTGCATGAATATTTGTTTATTTACATCTCATCAAGAGTAGAAGTTCAACCCTAGGATCTATATTATGCTTTATTTGCTTTAAATCTTTATTTGTATTTTCAAAAAACCTGAAATCTATTTTCTGATTGCTCAAACATTTTATCCAAATACTATGTTTTAGTACATGAGTTTATTTCGTACATCATTCTCTGTTAGTTCGACATTCGAGTTATGAATTTATTTGGCCACTGTATTGCAATCAATCTGGTTAAAACATCAGTGATCAAATTGGCTTCGTTGCCGGAGAATGATAGATTTAGACTTGTTACTAATTCTTGGAGGACTATTGATTTAAATGGTATTTTAATTTCGTATTTTATTATTCAAGGTATTTGAAAAGAAAATAGAAAAACGAGGAGGCCTCTGTATCGATCGACATGTTGGGTGTCGATCGACACAGAGGGATCGATAGAGACATACTTCAACCCAAGGGCAAGGTCGACAAGAAAGCTCTGCGTCGATCGACACACTGCATGTCGATCGACACAGAGTGCTAGTTGCTGAAAAGGTCAAAGTCATGAGTTCAAAACTCTCCGGAGGATAAAAAGTTGATGTCTAAGATCAACTGCCAGGTATTGTTCCTACTCTTGTCTGATATTCAAACTCTTTCCTCTCTTGAAAACAAGTTTGGGGGAATGTGGACAAGTGTGGGACCTTTTATCCTTTTATTATGCTTCCTTTCTAATTCATGTTTTTATTTTCAAAGTTTTATTTCTTTTGTTATTTTTGAAAAAAAAAATGGAACTGTCTGTTGCGACCGACACCAGGAGGAGTCGACATAGCCGCATCGATCCAGTCTGAAGAGATTGACACAAGCAGTTTATGTCGATCGACACATCGGGTGTCGGTCGACATAGAGGAGTTGACAGAGCTGCATGTCGAGCTAGTCTGAGGCTCGATACGGAAGATGAAATCGCTGCATCTGGTGGCAATCGAAACAGAAGGAAAGATGGAGATAAAAAGTCAACTTCTGGGGTTGACCACGAGATTTCAAGGTAAGTGTTTCAAACTTTGTCTGATTTTCAAACATTTTCCACTCTTCGAATGAAATAAGTTTGGGGGATGTGGACAAGAGTTTGAAACTTTTCTCCCTTTTATTTAATTATTTTTTTCGTATTTAAATTTTTTCAAATTAGTTTTTAGTTTAAATTTCAGCCTAGTCAAAAATTTTCGAACCTTTTTTAGTTGGATTTTTTAACATTGTCTCTTCTGAATAAGATAATGCGATATTTAATTGATCTTTTGATGGTTTGAGTCAATTGTGATTGTGATTAAAGTAGCCTATGATATAGAATACTGCATGAAGAGTTGATTTTTGAAACTTGCACTTGCATGATAGATTAGGTTGGATTTGATGTTCACAATGGAAGAATAAAATTGAGCCCAAGTGAGATTTTGAGCCTTATATTTGTTCATGTGAGATTACATGTATGTTTTCATTTCTCTAGAACTTGCTTATTTTCTGTTTCGAGACTGCATGGTGTGCACAAGGATAGAAAATGATTTTAAGCCATCTTTGTTAGCCTATATCCCATACACTGTCCCTTTCAATATTTCATCCCTAGTCAGCCCCATTGAGCCTTTAGTTTTCTTTCTTGTCTATGAGTAAGAAAAAGTTATGGGTTTCTCTTGTCTATGAGAGAAGGTGGTGAATAAGGGCGGAATACTTGTGAGAAGATAAAGAATTATTAGTAGGGTAGAAACAAAAGAAGGTTGAGTTCTAGAAAATAAAAGGAAAAAAAAAGGAGAAAAATAAAGAGCTTTGGTTTGTATTGGAAATTTAAGGAGAATGGTAGATATTGATAGATGGTGGTTTAGATTGATTGAGGGTGTACAACTCAATTGATTTTAGTCACTTGGCCATATATTACCCTACCTTTTACAAAAAGCCTATGTTACAACCTAATCAAAGTCATTTCTGATTCTTGACTTGTGTGCACATTCGAGCAGTGGAGATTTTAGAAATTTTGCAAGCCTATGGTAGTAATTTCTTCATACATGTTGTGAGTGCTTTCATTGAAAATCCAAACACTTGTGAGATAAGTGAAACACTTTCTTGTGAGGTACTTCCCGAGTTCACAAATTTTATTACTTGATTATAATTGCTTGTGTAAAGTGATATTTCATTCTTGCATTGTAATGAATCTTGTAAGACATTGCACACTTTGATTACATGAACATTATATTTAATTTATTTATTTTTTTGATTGAGGACTGATAAGCTCGTATTTTGCCTCACTTATCACATTGTTTTCTCATTGGTTTCTTGCATTTACTTGAGTTTTAGTTAATAATCGAGCATGAGTCAAGTTTATTGGGGTATTATGCTTGTCATGGTGTATTTTTGCAGGTTTTGGGACAAATCCAATGGAAACATGTACCGAAAGCAGCAGATGTTCAAGGAAACAGTCACAACTGTAGGAACTGAGTCTACAATAGGCGACATGAATCGCCATTTATTAAAACTCCGGATTCGATTTATGGATATCAAAATAAATGTCATGACAAACAGTAGATGCCCTATGCATGCTCCTATTTAATTTAATTCGTAGATTCAAAGGGATACCTTAAACTCCAAGGACTGATCTACAGATCTAGATCGATGACGGCAATGAAGATGGTGCAGATCTGGATCTGGAATAGATCAAAACGATGGTGTTCCTACAGATCTGATCTCCTGATCTGTTCCCTTGCTCGATCCGGAAATCTGGTGAGGATACGCTACCGGATCTATAGCCGCCCACTCTCTCACAATCTCTCTAGGGTTTCTGATTTGAAAATCAAACTTAAAACATATGTGGGCTAGTGAGAGATCATCTATTTATATAGATGTGAGAATGGGCTATTAGGGTTTAATAAACCCTAATGGGCTCTGAGCAGTGTTGGGCCAGACCAGGGATCAAATGCAAATAATAAAGTGGGCCTCCTATTAATTAATTCCATGTTCAACCCAGAACATAATTAATTAATAAACATTAATTCATGCCACCAGAGAATTAATGCTGACCTACCCCTTTATTACCACGTTATTAGGAACGAGTTGCATTGACTTGGTTAATTCCCATATTTAAGGTTTCAGACATTCATTAATTAATTCAGCGTATGACAATTAGCTGCAATTAATTAATCTCTTATTATTCCTGAGTAATACCACTCAACCCTTATCGCTTATGCTTGAATCAATGATTCAGCCTGCAGGACTTAGCATAACGAACCTCGTGAGCTTCCCAGGGAATGTCACCATCCTGAAACGGATATGGTTATCTAAATCCAGCCTGAGGAAACCCCACACAAGCTGCCATCACCCAAGATGCAGATATACGAGTACATGTAAGACTCTCCACCATAGCAAGTCAAAGTGATAGTCAACCCATGTGTGCCCCTCAGCATTCAATAGACTTTAGATCCGACCAAGTTACCGAGATCTTTACTCATTCATATGTCAAGTAGAATGGTTCATCTCACTGTTGATCCTATCAATACATTGAGATGTACCGGTCATACAAAGCAGTCAAGATAAACCACTTATGGACTTGTGTGCCGCAGTCTAAACCGGCAGCCAAACCAGAAACTGTCTCAGCTGTGATAACTGTTTATATCTCGCTAGGTCGAACGATCAATACAATCTTCTGTGATCTCTTACACACCGTATGATCTCCCTATCGACGAGATAATTGGATGTGTTTGTTCGCATCGTATGATTGTTAATTCAGACAGGAGTTGTTTATTGCAAGTCATTAATGATTACCAGTATATCAAATATAACGTTTCCTAATATACCAATCATAATGCTTTTAGGTATACAATTCCAACAATCTCCCACTTATACTCAAAGCATTATACCATTACTTTCCAGAGTATAATGTGTGTCTATTCTAATCTAGCCATTACATTTGGTCACCAGGTGGCCGGCAACTACCTCAGCCCTAGGCTACGAACATGACCTATGTATGCCTTCAGAGGTAAGCCCTTTGTAAATGGATCTGCTAGATTATCCTCAATGTTTATCTTATCTATTAGCACATCGACCCTCGCTACGATTTCTCGTATGATGTGGTACTTTCTCTCTATGTGTTTAGATGCCTTGTGAGTTCTTGGTTCCTTAGAGTTTGCTACTGCACCAGCATTATCACAATATATCACAATAGCATTTTACAAGTTTTTGGATGAGATTTGGTGGGAATAAAAGATATTAATCAACTTGGAAGCCTTGAAGACCAAAAAGGAAGATTCATGTAAAATAGGATATTAAGATTAAGATTTACATCAAGTCTAATCTTATTCCTTATAGGATTTTGCCATGTAAAGCCTACACACACTCTATAAATACCCCTCTAGATTAGATTATCCATTGGACCTCCATTTGGGGACTTAGTTCAATCTTTTCTTCTCCTTAATTTTTGTAGTATTTTAGTCTTTAGTTTTTATTTTAATACTTTAATTTATGCACTTTAGAATTTCTCTTTTATTTATTTTATGCAATTTACTTTTTATTTAATTATGTCTTTTTATTTGATTATGTCTAGTTAATTTTCCTAGCAAATTCTAGGGTTTGTACAATTATTTTGGATGCATGATTAATTCATTGTCGATGGTTTGTGATTCCTGCTTTCTTTCTTAATTCTAAATTAATTGAAAGTCCGAGAGGTGAAGATTGATTTAAATGTCTAGTTACTGATAGAAGGACCAAGAAGTGAATATTGATAGTGGAGTTAGGAATGCATGATGCGATATGTACTGTTTGACCAAGAAGTACTAGATTGTAGGGATTTAAATATGTTGATCTTATGAGATTGATTAATAGGTGTTCTTGAAATCAAGAGAAGATAGTCACTTATTAATAATCTAATTATCATTTGTCGGACCAAGGAAATTATAACAATTTTCTTATATCATATTGCATGAATATTTGTTATTTGCATGTAATCCAGAGTAGAAGTTCAACCCTAGGATCTATATTATCCTTTATTTGCTTTAAATCTTTGTTTGTATTTTCAGAAACCCAAAATCTATTTTCTAATTTCTCAAATAATTTATCCAAAAACTATGTTTTAGTACATGAGTTTATTTCGTACATCATTCTATGTGGGTTCGACATTCGAGTTATAAATTTATTTGGACACTGTATTGTAATCAATCTGGTTAAAATATCAGTGATCAACATTCCCTGAGGATCTCAATAAGGTCCGTTGTGCTGAAGTCCTGCTGGCTAATTAAGTTCAAAAATAGATTATAATGTTTGAGTGGTACTACTCGAGATAATAGGATACTCCATCTGTCCCGCAGGAGTAGTCTCTTTTTCTCATTTTTGTTTGTCCCATAAAATAGTCTCATTTTCCTAATATGACAAACTTTTTGACACTCAAATAAAATATTAATTACACTACACTCACAAACATTGGTAACTGTGCCCGGAAGAAATGGGACTACTCCTGCGTCCCATAGGAGTAGTCTCATTTCCCATTTTAGTTTGTCCCATAAAATAGTCTCATTTTCCTAAAATGACAAACTTTTTGACACTCACTAATAAAATATTAATTATATTACACTCATAAACATTGGTAACTGTGCCCGGAAGAAATGGGACTACTCGTGCGGGACGAAGGGAGTTTAATTAATTATGTGAAGTTTGTCAGAAGTTCTATTTAATTAATGAATGTCTAGTAACCTTAAAGATGAGGATTCACCAAGTCGATGCAATATGTTCTCATAATGTGGTAATAAAGAGGTATGTCAGTATTAATTCCCGTCTTCGCTTCATGCCCAGGAAATTGCAGTCAAAGTGGATGGGTCCCTACAGAGTTGTTAGACTATGTTTATCAGCAGCCACTCTAACCACCCAACCAATTGAATATTTAATTAATTTCTATCATCCACGTTTCAACCCAACCACAATAATTTAACAAAGTTTATCAATGACCACCAATCCACATATCCATAAATATTTCTTTTATTTTGAAAATATAAATACTACATGTAATTAAGATAATAAAAAATATAAATTATAAAATAATTCGATAAAATAAAATCACACTTATTACATTGTCATATATAACATAAAAAAAAATACAACTAGTTGAAATAAAATTACATTTTATAAAATACGACTACAACTTAAAATAAAGTTATTTCATAAAATTCAACAACTTGTATTTAAATTAAATTAGTTAAAACAAAATGACTAAATTATCAATAATTTATGAATAAGATGATTTTTTATAATTTTTTCTTGAAAAGGAAAGTGGGTATATTTCTCAATTTAAAAATAAAAAATATATTTCAAAATTAGTCAATATTTATAGAGAATAAAAAATACGTGGACTTGACCCAAATGAGGGGTCACCAAGAAGGCTCTGTGTCAATCGACATGCCACCCGTCGACCGACACAGAGTGCTAGCTGTCTCAAAGTCTCCGTCAAGCAATTCTGAATCCTCCGACGGATAAAAAGTTGATGTCAAGATCAACTATCAGTACTGTTCTTATTCTTGTCTGATTTTCAAGCTTTTTCTACTCTCTGAGTTCGAAATAAGTTTGGGGGGATGTGGATAAGAAATTGAACTTTCTATCATTTTATTTATTCTACTTTATGTCATTTAAATTTATGCCTAGAAAAAATATGGATATATTGTGAGGAAAACTGTTGAGTTTTGAACCAATTTTGTACTGAGTGTGAGTTTGAATCGATTGATGATGAGTTTGAATTTGATTGAATGTGGTTGATTGCCTATGAATGTTGAATACAGCATGATAGAATTAAATTGAAACTTACACTTGCTTGATGTTTAAGTAGATTGCAAATGACCGTGGAAGAAAAAATTGAACCCGAGTGAGATGAGCCTTAAATTTCGTTTGATGTGAGATTCACATGTATCTTTTTATTTCTCTAGAACTTGTTTCTTTTCTGTTTCGAGACTGCATAGTGTGCACAAGGCTAGAAAATGATTTTAGGCCATCTTTGTTAGCCCAATTCCTAAACATTGTCCTTTCACATATTAAACTATCCCTAGTCAACCTCATTGAGCCTAACTCCATTTTTTTTATTTTTCTATGAGATTTTCATGGAGTTATGATGGTTTTTGTCTTGTCTATGAGATTTAAGGAGAATAAGGATGATTAGATTTGTGATTTAGAATATATGTAAAATAGTGGTGAATAAAGATGTATGGTTGTTTAGCTCAAAAGAAAATTAGAATTCTCATAAGCTCCCTACACGAAGGAAACATTCATAAGAGCATAAGAGATTCAAAATAGCAAAAGAGAAAGAAAAGAAAAAAAAAGAGAAGGAAAAAAAACTTTGATTGATGAATTTGAGGAGATAAAGTGGATTAAGATTTATGAGGTGGACGCACTAGAATTAATCTCAAGTCACTTGACCATATTTCCCTACCTTGTCAGAAAAAGCCTACGTTACAACCCAATCAAAGTCCTTTCTAATTCTTGACTTGTGTGCACATTTTAGCAGTGGAGATTTTAGAGAATTTCCAAGCCTATGGTAGAAATTTTTTCATACATGTTGTGAGTACTTTCATTGAAAACTCAAACACTTGTGTGATGAGCGAAACAGTGTTGTGTGAGTCTTCCGCGGTTGATGGATATCTTATCTCTTTCAGATTGCTTGTGTGATGTGGACTTTTGATCCTTGAATATGATGAATCTTGTGAGGCATTGCACTTTTAACTGCATGAGATTTCTATTCTTTCTTTTCTATTGATTGAGGACAATCAAACGTTCAAGTTTGGGGGTTTGATATGCTCATACTTACACTCACTTATCCA
This sequence comes from Plectranthus barbatus, assembly GCA_026898455.1. Classification (NCBI taxonomy): domain Eukaryota; kingdom Viridiplantae; phylum Streptophyta; class Magnoliopsida; order Lamiales; family Lamiaceae; genus Plectranthus; species Plectranthus barbatus. The sequence goes on from JAPKLW010000412.1 coordinate 319,376, forward strand.
TGTTTTTCTCGATTGTTTAGTGCATTTAGGATTAGTTATTAGTTATTTTCTTGCATGACTGTATTATAAAGGATATTGTGCTTGTGATGGTGAGTTTTTGCAAGTTTTGAGGCTAAAAAGTGATCAAGTGGTGAAAAGAGTCGGAATGACAAAGTTGTTGTTTCGGTCAACACATGGTATGTTGACCAACATGGAAGAAAAGATAAAAATCTGAGCAAAACCCTCCATGTCGATCAACGTGGTGCATGTCGATCGACACAGAGGGTTGATATCGACCGAAGGTTGTACCAAAGAAGGGCTCGAAGTGAAGATGCCATGTCGATCGACATATAGGATGATGATCAACATGGACGATGAATGACGATCGAGATTGATGACAAGGAGGAGATCAACACATGACGGTTATGTCGATCGGCACGCCGCCTGTCGATCGACACCGAAGTCCGAAAAGGGAAAATTCGCCCAAATTGGTTATTTTCATTATATTAGCCCAATACCTTGTTGAGATATATTTTTCTCCTCTATAAATACCTTATAGCTCAAAAATTAGAGACATCTTTCTACATCTTTACGATTTTGAATATTCTTTTCATCATTTGGCATTGGAGTTTTTTAAGACTCCAAGGTTCCTATTTTCCTTGAAGTTATTTTATGAACTTTAATAATATGATTTCTTTTTTTCAAGTCGTGTTTAGTGGCTAGAAACCCTAACAGGTTCTAGGGCTTTGATAATCATCTTGATGCATGTTTAATTGATTCAACTCCATAGCATGGTTTAATTCTCGGTTTTAATTTAATCAAATCTAAAATTAATGAATGATCAAGAGATAAAATTGATCTAGATTTGTAGTTATTAATTGAAGGATCGAAAGGTGAAAATTGGTAATAGGAAGAGGGAACTGAATGTGTTTGTTTTCTATCTCAAAAGGAAGATTCAATTGTAGGTTTGAATTAGCAAATTATCGAGATTGATTAATGTTGTGTTCTTGAGATCGAGAGGAAATAGTCACACATTAGTAATCTAGGTTTAAATTTCCAAACAAGGAATTTCAATCCATTTGAATCTAATTTTACCCAATTGTTGAGTTGATGAATTTGCATGTTGATAGTTTGATTATCTGCCCTGGAATCTGTCTCTTTAATTATTGTTTTCAAAACCCTTTAATTTCTATTTTGTCATCTTTCATTTCCAAAACCAAACCCTGATTTCAAGTTGTTGAAACAACTATAATTTAGAAACTGTGGCTAATACATGAAATAGTCTTGTTATACAATCCTTGTGGGTTCGACAACTTTTGAGTTTATAAATTTATTTGTCCACTATATTATAATTTATCTGTAATTTTACAGTGGACCACTCCTCCATTCGAACTGATCTTTGAAGGTCCCCATAGATCTGAGTAGATGTAGTCTAGAGTTCCTCGAGCTCTCTGTCGACCTACTCCGAACTTCACCCGGTAAGATTTCCCATAGACCAATTCTCACATAAATCTAACTCTCTGATATTATCTCCGAGCAATAAATCTTATTTTGATAACTCCTGCAGCCCCCTCTTACTAACATGACCGAGACGTCTGTGCCACAGTACTGACTTATCACTCATCACTATAGAAGTAACCTCGATCATTTTGCTCCCCATCAGAGTGTAAATCTCATTCCTTCGAACTCCTTTCATCAAGACCAAGGATCCTTTGCAAACTTTCAAGGTCTCAACTTCCATCTTGATGGTGTAACCTAGTTCCTCAAGATCCACAAAGAGATCAAGTTTTTCTTAAGCTCTGGAATGTACCTTACACCTCGAAGTACTCTTTTTGTATTTTTGTACATATTAATCCTCATCGATCCCATTCCAACCACCTTGCATAGTTTATTATTACCCAAAAGAACACTCGAGTTCTCCTGATTCCTTGAACCCTTCGAGCCATGACTTATTTGGTGTCATGTGGAATGCACAACCTGAATTCAATATTCAATCTCTCTCTGAGCTCTCATTAGAAATCACCAGTGCCTCTCCAGAATCATATTCCTGCTCAGCAATAGCTATATCTGCCTATTGCTTCTGCTCGTGCTTCGTCTACCTCTCCGAATAATCTCTTTTGATATGTCCCTCCTTTTGGCAGAGATAGCACCTAACCTTCGACCTTGGCTTTGGCCTTGACCTCGACCTCAAACTCCCCCTGTTGGAGTTCCTCATTTCCTATCTTCCTCGAACCACCCTAGCCGTCAGGCCTTCTCCATGCGAGTTCTCTCGCTCCTTGTTCTTCTCATTCAACTCCTTCGAACTTAGAGAAGATTGAACCTGATCCATAGTCAATGACTCTCCTTCACACATTAAGGCTTCCTTAAAGTTCGAATAACTTTTTGGCAGCACACTCAAGAACATCAACGCTTGATCCTCATCACCTATCGCCACATCGATATTTGTCAGATCGAGGATCAATTTATTGAACTGGTCGAGCTGCTCGTTGATCGATCTTCCCTGTTGCATCTTAAACTAATGCAACAACTATTTAAGATAGAGCCGATTTGTCAGGGACTTCTTCATATATAAGGATTCAAATTTGGTCCATACTTTCGCTACCGTCTTCTCCTACCTCAACACCGTGTCTCCGAGATTTAGAATCAATGCACTGTGCGCCTTCGCTACTGTATCTTTTTTCTATTAATCCGTCATCGTGTTGGGTAACCCAGTCTCTTCCTTCAAGGCATCGTCCAAGCCTTGCTGCACGAACAACGCTTGCATGTTCAACTTCCATAAGGATAAATCTTATCCAACGAGGAAACAATATGTACATCATTTTTCTTCCATATCTATCCAACTCGATCAGCTACTCGAGTTCTTCGACCTACATGGCTCGACCCACTTCCTCGGAATAGTTTCATCGACCCACTCGAACTGCTTTTTTAGTTATATTGAGACTACTTCAGCAATTTGAATTAAAAATTAAATAATAAAATTAGAAGGCTTAAAATTGACATGTGTTATGATATGGTTGGGTGGAAGTCCGTGCACTAGGGGTGTTAGGCTTCACCCAAGGATCCTAGTACATATTCTCGCTAGAATTCGTTGATTTTTTTCCAAGAACCTAATTGGTGTAATAGAAAAAGTCGTCTCTCTTAGATGATAGCTTTGAATTCAAAAGATTTAGAAAATATTTTGGGAGTGAATGAAAAAATTACAGTTAATTATGAGATTTAATTACTGCATTTAATCTTAATCACTGAGAGATTCCTCGTAATTTACATTTCGTGGTTGAGATTTTAGATCATTTTTTACTATTTTATACTTATAATGCCTTGTATCGATCATGACAATAATGCATGATATTTTCTTTGACAAACGAATATGAGCGCTTCATCAATTTTTTATATGGTTTCGATTTGTTTTATTTAATATAATATAAAACATAATACATAAATTAAAATGAAAATAATGTTGATTTAATTTTTAGAGAAAAAATAATAAAATTATTATTTTATTTATTTTTCCACCCTATTACTAATATATTGAAGTATTAAATATAATAGTACGTAATTAGGTGTAACAAAAAATAATATATTCTCTCTGTCTCAATTTATTAGTCTCATTTATCATTTCGATCTGCCCCATTTATTAGTCTTATTTCCTAAAATGACAAAGTTTTTCACACTCACCAATAAATTATTAATTTCACTACACTCACAAACATTGGTTATCGTGCCATTTTAAAATATGACTAATAATTAGGGACGGAGGGAGTAATAATTTTATAACACAAAAACTATAAATCAAGTAGGTTCAAATATTCTACTTTGAACTTACCCCTCCAACTGCGAGTTGAACGAAAATTGCTAATTTTGATTATACATAATAATTTAGTATATATCGTATGGTCTCAAATCAGAGTATGTGTAAATGCAACAGAAATCTTAAAGAATTTGTACACTAAAGTTGGCAGTCAGTTACCAGCTTGAGATTGAAAAACTAGTTGGTTTAACAAGAATTATGTCTTAGTCAATATTCAAGAATACTCTAACATTTTGATAGTGTTAGATTTAAAATTCAAGCGTGAAAAGTAAATAAAGCAGTAGCAACACAAGGATATTATAATGGTTCGGACTCCACCGTCCTACACCCTCTATTCAGTAACATAAGGTTACGATATATTGTTTGTTGGTAGATGTCTGTGTCTACCAGTCAACAAGCGCGCTCGCCTAGTCTTTGTTTGCTTTCACTTCTTCAGATCTGGAGTGTGGGCGCACTCAGCCTCCAGCTGACGTTGGGAACTTTAGAATTCTTCCCGGAACTTTGTAAGCTTGCGTTAGAACCCGTGAGGAGAAGTAGAAGACGCAAATTGGTTTATTACTTGGAAAGCAAGAAAACCAAGCATATAACTCTAGTTAGACGCACAAAGTAAGCTGGTAAATCAACATGAATACTTGAAAGCTTGAAGATGAGATTTTGTAGGGTAGTGGCGCATTCGATTGTGGTTCATTCGATTCGATTAGGTAACCTTCTCCTCTTGAGTTCTTCCTCTATTTATAGACGAACTCTAGAAGGTTCGAATTTGGAGTCGTTGTGAAACACGAGAAATCTACATAATAAGGATGTGATCCGCACAAATTATCACTCCTGCTCAAAACCCGTAACTTAAAATTTTTATTAAGAAATAAAAGTGACTAAGAAATAGTAATGTGGCTATAAACATTTTTAATATGTTTTATTTCTTAATAAAGTTTAATTTTATGTTATGGAGTTTGAGGGTAGAATAGTAATATTCTATTGTAATTTATTTTTATAAAATAAAAAGGTTGTGTTTAGAATTATTCAAGAGAAATTGGTTATTTTCTATTAAAAAAAAAAAAACGAGAAATAGTCTACCTCAAATTTATTTTAGATAAAATTATGGCATGACATGGAATTCTTAAGTTCGCATAGAATTTTGGGTAGGCTGAGTTTTTGATCGGTAAAAGATATTAAAATATTAACTTTTAAATTGTTATATTCATAAATTCGAGATAGATTACTTACTCAGTGAAGTTTGATAAAAATAAATTCGAGATAAATTGTCATCTTAAAAGCTCTGACTTAATTTTTCAAGACTAAAAAAGTCTCGTACAAGGGCCTAACTCGTTAACATTGTAAAATTATTTATATGCGTTGAATCTAGCAAATTTGATGGTTATTTAAGCCACTGATAATTCAGTTTGGAGTTAATTCTCTAGTGTTGAGCTGTGAAAATTAAGGTTTTAACTGCGAGTTTGAATTGGTCAGAATTCAACAGTTTGATTATTATTTCATCGAAAAAAAAAAGTTCGATTACTATAAATATGCACTTACCAATATTACTTATTATCAACAAAAATCACTCTATCCTTTCGATAAAACATATATACTTGCTCAAAGTAATCACTTGTGATGGTTGGGGATTGCTGAAGATTCTTGCAAAAGAGGTATTTCAAGCATTCTTTATAAAATTTTATTTAGGTTGCAAGAATTTATTGCCTCCCTGTTCTGATCTTTTTGATTATTTGAGTAACTGAAAGAAAAATGAAGGTGTACACAATCCTTGGAGTCATTTCATTCCTATGTCACACAACAATGGCCCAAAATATTCAGTGGTCGCAGCCTGGTTGTCAAAAAAAGTGTGGAAATGTCACAATTCCATACCCTTTTGGAATTGGCCCTGCACGCTGCAGTGCAACTTCCTCATTTGCCATTATCTGCAAGAACGGCCGCACACCATTCCTGAGCAGCATCAACCGTGAAGTAGTACACATTTCTGTGCATGGTGTAGTGATTGTGATCCAGCCAGTGTCACCGATGGGCTGCTCCGTGGAGCAGACGACAAGATCTCTGCCTATATCACTTAGGGGAAGTCCGTTCACCATCTCAGCTTGCTACAACTCATTGGCGGTGTTGGGCTGCACCAATCAAGTGTGGTTGCATGATAATGAGGACAAGGCAGTTGGAGGGTGCATGGCCATTTGTGGAGCTAGTCAAAGTTCCATGGACTACCGTTGTAATGGTATCAACTGTTGCACCGGCACAATTCCACCACGACTCCAGGATTTTCGATATAGCTACCGAAGCATTGATCAGAATAGCAGTGGTAATTTCTGTGGATATGCTTTCCCAGTCGATAAGAAATGGTTCCAACGGGATTACGGGGGCTACAGAGGCCTTCATGCCAATCTGCCATATCCATATGATCGAGAACTTGTATCTGCACCACTTGTGCTTGAGTGGGAACACCTGGAGCTGCAGGCAATCACCACTCTTTTGAGTACTTGTAGATTTGCTGATATGTATTTTCCTTCATATACCGACTCTTGCCAATCATTGTCTTCCAATTATTATAATCATGAGGGATATGAGTATGTATCTTCGACTATGTATTGCTCTTGCAGTGATGGATATGAAGGGAATCCTTACGTCTCTGACGGATGCGTTGACATAGACGAATGTGCCCTTAATCAAACAATAACTTTCCCTGTCTGCACCGGAGGGAATGGGAATTGCAGCATCACCAACACAACAGTAAATCGCTACTGTTGGACAGGGACTTGCATCAACAAAATTGGGGGCTTCACTTGCCAGTCTGACGACAACAAATCCAAAATAGCATTCATCAGTGTTGGCAGCGCACTTGGGGCGCTGATTTTGCTTGTGGCGGCGTGGCAGTCTGCGAGAGCCATAAGGAAGAGAATTATGGCGAGGCGCAGGCGTGACTTTTTCAAGCGCAATGGTGGCCTTTTATTGCAAATGCAATTGTCTTCAGCTGATAGTAGCCTCCATAAAGCCAAGCTGTTCAGTTACAAGGAGCTGGCACAAGCTACTGATCACTTCAATGAGAATCGTATACTCGGCCATGGCGGCCAAGGCACCGTCTACAAGGGAATGCTGACGGATGGAAAGATTGTTGCAGTCAAGAAATCAAAGGAAGTAGAGGATGGAGATGTTGAAGTCTTCATCAATGAAGTGATGATCCTATCACAGGTGAACCACAGAAATGTGGTTAGGTTACTGGGCTGTTGCCTCGAGACTGAAGTTCCACTTCTAGTCTACGAATTCATCCCAAACGGCACACTTTTTCAACACATCCATGACCCGAATGATGACTTCCCATTGACTTGGGAGATGCGGGTGAGAATAGCAAGAGAGGTAGCTGATGCAATTTCTTACTTGCATTCTGCTGCATCAGCGCCCATTTATCATCGAGATATCAAGTCGACAAACATTTTGTTGGATGATAAGTATCGTGCCAAAGTGTCAGATTTTGGGACATCGAGATCGATTGCTATTGATCAAACTCACCTCACCACTCGAGTACTCGGGACCTTCGGATACTTAGATCCCGAGTACTTCCAGTCGAGTCACTTCACAGAAAAGAGCGATGTTTACAGTTTTGGTGTGGTCATGGTTGAGCTTCTAACCGGAGAGAAAGCAATATCATCCATTAGAGCTGAAGTAGGAAGGAGTTTAGCTAAACATTTCTTGCATTCAGTGGAGGAAGATCAGCTGTTTGATATTGTTGATGAAAGGGTTTTGAGAGAGGGCAAGAAGGAAGAAATTGTGGGCATGGCTCACATTGCTAGAAGTTGTCTGCAACTGAACGGAAAAAGAAGGCCGACGATGAAGGAGGTGGCAATCAGGCTGGAAGGAATTCAAATGGAGAAATTGAAGGAAGGAAGTATTCAGCAAAATGAAGATTACAGCAAAGAATGCGATGCTGTGGAGGTTGATGAAACCTACTACTTCTCTTCCTAACACAGAATATCCTGCTGAAACCGTCAACTTAACTAGTAATCTGCTTTCATTGGTTTTAAATTAAGCGGTCTTCCTTAATAATATTGGAAAGCCAAAGTTATCTAGTTTCAAACAAAAATAAAGTGGCACTCAAAAATATGAAAGAATTATGATTGTTTGAAGGCTAGCAGAATACTGAAGATTTGTATTTGAGTTGCTTTTCATCCAAATACGTTGTTTCTTTTTAATAATATGTCCCTAACACATCCCCTATTAAACTCTCTTTAATTAATAGTACTCCCTCCGTCCCACTCCAATTGGCACACTTACTAAATTGGGCGTCCCAACCAAATTGTCACATTTCTAAAAATGACAACTTTTTTACACTCAACAATAAAATATTAATCCCACTAACTCATTCTACACTCACAACTCTTAATTTTCGTGCCGAAAAGAAACATGCCATTTGGCATGGGACGGAGGGAGTATAAGTCATGCCTATAAAATGCATCATTTAACAAAGAAAAGGTCATAAAAAAAATATAAATATATTTTGAATTAGCTTCTAAGTTGTTAAACTCTAAGTGGTTTTCTAGTGTGAGTGAGTGTTGAGTAAGGGTTATCACGAACCGAGCATATTGAGTATGGCCAAACTCGAGTTCGATCGAACTTAAATTTGTATGCTCAGCTTAACTTGGCTCACTCAAGCTCAATTATTTTAATCTTATCAAAAAAAAATTAGTTATTTATAATTAAATAATTAATTTAAAAATAAAAGATTTAAATTATATTAAGCTCGATAATACTGGTGAGTTTAGCTCGAAACCAAGCTCAGCTAGGACTCGAACTCAATAAGACTTGCGAGCCGAGAATCATAAAGATCGAGCTCGACAACTACTCAAGGAGCTCGAGCTCAGTTCAGTTAATATTGAGTCGATTTTGGGCTTTTTTTTAATTAATCTTAAATAGCTCGCAAATCGATTTGACTCACTCTCACTCCTATTGTTGAGTGTGTCTTGGACTCTTGTGTTCCCTCCCACCTATTCTAATTTAATGGTGTCAACTTGTTTACCAGAGTTAAGGTTCATGTTGCCACCTCGTCAAAGAAACGGAATTCTAAAGCAAGATCAAGATGTGTGTGACATCAAGTAAAGGACACAAGTTCAACAACTCAAGCAACATCTCACAACTTGGAAACTTTAAATCATAATATTGAGAGTCGTCGTTTGGAAGATAAATTTTTAAATTAGGTGTGGCAATCTTGGATTCAAGACGACAATCCAACAAGAACCTAATATGAAATAAATGGGTTGAGTCAACCCATTTCAAAATCAAATCAATTTTGGGTCAAACCTGCGAAAACCAATTAAAATTCATGTCAGGTTTGGTTCAATTTCGGATTGACCCGCGTAACCTGAATAACCTTCAAAATTAATCAATTTTAATGTTATATTCTTTTTATTGTGTATTTATTGTTCTTGGTTTGGTTGTATATTTGGACAAACCTTAATGTAAACTTTGTTTCGTTGGCTTATTGCTTGAAAGTATGAATTGTATGAAATTTAAGACTTTAAATATGTAATGTATTTGTGATTTTGCGTTAACATCATTTTTATTTTTATTTTTTGTGTTAAATAAGTCCTTTTCGTGCTAAGCAGGTCATGTTTATTAAGGTTAAATTATCCACCATAATTAAGCAAGTCATTATAAACAGGTTGGATTTGAGTAGGCTTTTCTGACCCCAAAGATCGTGTAACATGTTACTATCAGGTCTCAACCCAAACCCGACCCAATTACCAACTCTACTTAAATTGTGAGAGGGAATTTAATCTCTTTTTTTAAAAAAAAATATTAATTTAAACGCACACACCCTATATGTCCTCATAGAAGCTCAAACACATAACATCTAGATCATAGGTAGAGTGCTTTCACCACTGTACTCCAAAGCATGGTGATTCAAGTAATTACTCAATCTGTGAAGAGAGACCTAGAAGGAACAATGGTTCATGCTTGTGAGAAGTTAGTTTTTGACTTAAAGTTGATATTTCTAATTTTATTAGAAGTAATCTTACTGAATTCATTGATTGGCTTTAACTCAATGAAAGAGTTAAAAAAAGTCCAGAAGATTATAAGGCAAAATTTGTTACCATCAAGTTAAATAAATATGCTTCTCTTTGGCGGAAGCATCAAATCAAACAATGTGTATGTGGTGGCAAGATGAAAAAGGAATTATGCAGAAACTTATTGCTCACTTTCTTAAAGATCTTTGATACGAGATTGAGAATGTTGTTTAACTACAATCACATTGATCATACAATAACATATGTAAGTTGCTCTCAAGGTGGAGCTAGAGGCAACAAAAGGAATAAAGTCGATTGAGTGGCCACTTCACCTCAAACAAAAACACTTCTATTCGCGGGAGTATGCCTACTCCAAAAAAATATATACCAATAAGAAAAAGATAAGGTTATCGTGAACAAAGAGAGCAAGGCTACAAGTCCAAGGGGTTCCAACTATCAAAAACCATATTTCAAGTGTGAAGGTTTTGGGCACTCTTCTGCCAATTGTCCAAATAGGAGAATTATCAGTCTTGCCAATGAAGAAATTAGTGAGGATATCCATATGATGGAGCCATGGAAAATGAGAATCAAATCACATACGATACGACAACCACGGTAAGACTTAGGTGGTTTGACATAGCCTCAATGGAGGATGTACTTCTCATCACAAGGTTTACAATGTTATTATTGATTGTAGAAATTGTGAAAAATATTTGCATCTTTTAATAATAAATTGATATATAGTATACAACAATAGTTTATTATAATTCATTACTAATTTAAATTGGAATAATTGTAAATGAGGGTGGTTATCTATTAAAAATAAATTTTACTAAGCTCAGTCAAAGTATTTTCATCACCACGTTTCAAGCCCCTCATAGTCAATCACATGTAGAACTCATCTGAAATGATCGACCAAGAAACTACGACAATTTTGTAGATTTTAACCATGTGCAAATCAGATGACTTAGTGAGATTTGAGAGAATTAAAATGCCAAAAATAGTAAGTAAATACACGGGATAAGAGTAAAAGAAAACAATAAGATGCTATATTTTTTCGAAGGCATGACATCAGCAACAATTAAGAATTTTGAGAACTAAACCTAGAAAAAGCATAAATTGAAGAAAAAAATATCATAAACGAAAAAATCCAATTCTATTGAACATAAACTAAAGAAAAAATGAGATGCTCTATATTCAAAAGCATGACAACAACAAAAATTAAGATTTTTTAGAAGTAATATTAAAAAATCATAAATTACTGAAAAATAAACATCATAAATCAAAAACAAAGAAATAAGCGAGCAAAAATGGAAGAAATTAGAGATGTTGCGGTTTCAAGGTCTTCCATCGCCGACCATTTGTAATGTTTAAGAATCTAAAACAAAATGCACCATAAATATAAAGGTTTCATTTGTAGCCAATAATCCATCCTTTGGATAAGAAATTAGTAGCGACTAAAATAGGTAGAAATAAAAGGAAAAACAAGGAAGGGAGAGGGATCAACAAATGAATTGATAAAGGAAGATAGTGGTATAATTTTTTTTAGGGAGAATCGTTGTGTACATATGTGATTGGGCGTTTGAGAGGTGGTGGTGAGGGGTAGGGAATTTGGGGAATCCTTGCCACTCTCTCACTCCTTGTAATTCTGTCAGGTCATCTTGGCGATACATTTCCCTAAAATCCCACACATACGTCCAATGCTCGGCGACACTGATATCTTTGATGCACTGCAGTAGTAGTCAACAGTTTCTCCCATCTAATTTACTACTTACCTGACTTAGCACATATCAATCCACATAACACAAATAACTATTTACCTGGGCATACCTTCCGCTAGTCTCCAAAGACTAGGATCCACAATCATACTCAAAATCAAAGAAATAAAAATAACTTGTGTAATTTCTACAAAATCACATAAGAACTCAACTGATCAACCACCACTATAAATAAATCACAAATTCAAAATCAAGCCATGAAACAACTCGACAACTCAAACCACAAAACATTATAAATTGTTCCAGTCAAACCAATCATTCCAGAAAAACCGTCATTCAAACTCCAACAATCGTCAACTATTCACAGTTATTTCAAACCAAATGCGGGAGTTTCACTCCATCACTCAACCAATCCAACTATCACCAACACCACAATCATCCTAGCGAGAGTCAAGCTTCCATCGCTATACCATCTCAATAAATTCAATCAGCACAAACAATCAAAACAAGTAATCACATAAGCATAATTTAAATCACATTATTAAACAACAACATTAAGATCTTTAAAACATGTACCTGACTAGGCTAAGCAGGAGGAAGCAAAATGTGGAGCTTAAATCTTATATTCTAGATTTTGAACCTTAGACTTCTGAATCAAATAAAATCTTGTATACAGAGCAAATAAATACTGTTGTGATACCACTTTGTCACGCCCCCGTTTAGCTTCCCCGGCTTACGAGAGCGCGACGAGTTATTACACAGAATTACTCGCCAAGTAAACATAATTATGAAATAAGACGAAGCAAAAGATGACACTTTTAGAGGTAGTGATAAGGTTCAGATTCACACAACATATCAACAACTAGTTTTAGTTCGAATAATAACAAGGTTCAAGTTTATACAAAATTCTGGTTGAACTGCTCACACATTCTTATTACCACCTCCATGTTCCAAGCTTTAACCTACATGTTTTAGAAATAATATGTGGGGTTGAGTACACCGTGCACCTAGTGAACACATGCCCGAAAACATACATGATACATATATAGATTGTTATGTCGTCAAGCCGATAAGACATGATGTTTTAGATTGAAATTCACTCACTTATCAAAATATTTTCATATACTCTGCAGAGTTAAAATATTTCATGTGTGGCTACTATCTGTTTTAATAGTGTGGCGCTACTTCCAAGTCACAATGTACAGCTTGGAATGGCGGCTGCTCGAAAGCAAAACTTTACCCAACGCGGTTTCCTTAATACACATACTTAACAAAATGCACAAATACGATTAACATTCATAAACCACATAATCAACACACACGCAATGATTAATCAGGATCAACAACTTCACTTAAATAATCTTAAATTCTCATCACCCTCTGCGTCAAGAGTTTTTAACTCATACTTCAACAATCATAGTTTAATTTATGCTCAATTCATTCTTAAATAATGATCTCTACCATCTTTCTCATTCTAGTTTACTTATGATCAATCACCCATTTCAAGGTCCAGTGTCCACAATTATCATACGAATCCCCAACTAACTCACAAGTCTCAACCACCATAACTTAGCATACTATGATTATATCATTACTCAACGCATCTTATATTATTCAGTTTCTAACTCACAAGTCTCAGCCACCATAACTTAGCATAGTATGGATTATATCATTACTCATCTCATCTTATATTATTCAGTTTCTAACCTCGTGTCATCCCATCCTAGTTTTTCAACGAATTCAACGTTCTTAGCCAAACCAATATATACTTCATCAATTACGATAACACATACTAAAGTCGATTAAACCATTATATTCTATATCTAAAACTCATTATTAACCTCATATATTATCCATGATAGGATCCTAAAGATGATATCTAAGTTCATTCATCGAGGGCAAACAAAGCGAGAGAGAAAATCAAATATTCCTGCCTGTGCTCGCCTCTGGCGCGGTCCAGCACTGACCACGGCTACACCATGCCCCCAGCACACCGATAACGATGTTGCAACATGCCTCTGACGCAGTCTCAACCCCCGATCGCGCTTCAACCGCGTCGGCGATGGGTTGCACCGTGTTCACGCCATTTTCACCCAAATTTCAACCATTTTCGACCACAAACAACAATCACAACTTAAGTCCACCATACACACATGCTAAACAACATGAAAAGACCTTTGCATGTAAAATTAAAACTCCAAAGGATGCATGCATGATCAAGTTCTTGGGGAAGAAACCCTCACCTTCTTCAATAAGCTTTGATAGGCTAAAAATATGGAATCACACCTCAACGACACACTCCAATTAAGTCCCTAGAAACAATTAGAAACCACAATCCAAGCCATTTCTTAGATTTGGGACAAATTGAACTCTATCTCCAGTCATAGTTTCGTAAAAAGGGCGTAACTTGGTCATTTCTTAGCCAAATCGAGCAAATGAGCAGTCCAGATTTATCTACTCGTGAAGATCTACAACTTTATCTCTCACGGATGTCATTCAAATTGCCGCCATTTGGTCGAAAATGGTGCCGGAAGTTTACTGTTGCTAGAACCCTTCTTTCTTGCACGAAAATGAGAAATAATGGTGTTCTTGCTCACTTTGAAGTGTAATGCATGTAGTTGCATCCTTAGGGTAGCTTAAATGAGTCATAAGCTAGGTTGATGTTAATAGGATAAGTATCCTTGCCACTAATCCATGAATTAATCCCTTAATTTATGCAAGACGTAAGATAATCTCATATATATGTGTGTCGTTGCATATATTCATAACATAAGGTTCCAATCTATAGAATCATCATCCTTAAACAACAAATAATATGATATTTCAAATCGTATCCGAAAATATAATCACCAAAATTCTCGACTTTCGATGTGCAACAATGAATTAAACTGCGATCTTCAAAATAAACACATTAATTAGGCAATTAATTGCATAATCATGCACTAAATGATAAAATAACTTTATTATTACTATTCAGGTTATTACAATTTAGTGCTGGAGGAAGTAACATTGTTTCCTTCTCTCTTAGAGATGCACATCTGGCCATCATCATACCAAATGTAGTGAGAGTTGTGTTTATGGAAGCCAAGAAGTTTTTGGAGCTGGTCAAGGAGAAGAAAGGAGAGTTTTGGAAAGAAAAAAAAAATCCCCGAAATGGGAACAAAAGCTTGAAGCTCTTAAGGAGAGGAAGGCAAAGGCTGCCAAGTGCAAAAGAAGATTGGTATGAGTGTCTAATAGTGACAGGATAGTGATAGCCATAAGGGGAGAAAGAGGACTTAGAAGTCCCACAAGAAGTGAAGAGGGCACAGCAATTCTGATTCAAGGAAAAGTAATCCAAGAGGGAAGCAAAGTGACAATCTACTGATTCCCATGTTGAAAGCAGTGATGGATACGACAGTGAATTGGAAAGAAGAGGAAAAAATGTTGCCACCGTTTTCAGATATAAACCATGAGAAGAAGAGTATAAGGCATCAGAGAAGAAGCCAAAGAGACAATAGTTTGATTCTGATGAGGACAGTAGTGATGGATATAACAGTGAGCTGACAGACAAGAAGAGGAAGAAGCATGTCCACCATTTTGACCCAGACAAAAGAGAAAGGATGTGAATTTGAATAGGAAACCAAAGCGAAGGTCCTGTTTTGATGATGAAAATAGTGATGGATATTATAGTGACTTGCAAGAGAAGAGGAGTAAGCATGGCCACAGAGGCAGATATGATTCACTCTCAGGTACGAGTTCTTACCTCAGTGAGGAGGATGAACATTCTGTCAGAAAAAAAAAAAAAAAAAAAAAACCATACAGGACATCATCTTAGACGAGCACATCCTAGTTGCATCAACATCATCGTCGACAAGCACATCCTAGTTATTCTGATTCTTTTAGTGATGAGGAGGTAAGTAGAAAGGATCGATGTATTAGTGTTTTGACTATATTCTCTCTGTAATGAAAATATCCGCAACCATTTTCTCAGCTTACAAAGTCTTCTACATAGTAAGGTCACCAGATGCTACAAACCTATAATTGACTCTGGCAAAAACAAAGGAATTAAAAAGGAAACACGAAGAAGTACAAACATCAGAATTGAGCACAATCGCCTAGACTTCGATTTAAGGTTGATCTTGCTTAAATTTGAGGCCTCATACTAGCTAAATCATGAATATGAGGCTTAATATATTATAATTAATTCATTTTTATACATACTCATAAAACTAAGTCGCATTAAAAATGTAAATATAGAAGCTTCGAGCTTTTAATCACATCCTTGATAGAATATATAAACAGAGAAACTGAAAAGTGACGGATAGAATGAAACAACTTAGCTCAGAGGCTTAAATCCAAAACTCTGGAAATAAGTTGAAGCAAAAAAATATACAAGTCCGCCGTCATCTCCCCCACCCACCTTATTTTGCCACACCATAAGACAATTGGGGGTATGGGTATGGAAGAGAGAGCCATCGTAGTATCATTTTCCCCCGCACATATAACAAACACAGGAATGTAATTTTTGGGTTGCTCAAAAGAAGAAAAGAAAGACCACTGACTGGGCGTTGCCAACAACTAAATTATTTTCATAATTATCAGCAGACCGAAACAAGAAGCATCAAAAGGAAAGTAGTCTTGACCTATATCTAAGCCGCAGATTCTTTGGCAATCTTCTCAGCCTTGGCAATCACCTCATCAATTCCTCCAACCATGTAAAATGACTGTTCTGATAGGTCATCATACTTACCATCCAACACTCCCTGTTGCAAAACAACAATCAAGGTGCATCACTGAACCAATGACACAAGCATGGACAAAAGCATATATGTCCGTATTTGATAAATAATAATAATATACAGCACCAAACTCATTGGTGAACCAAACAAAACCATGTCATACAACTTTGACAAGCATGGTTAGCAACAAAATAGATAACACAAGGAAATCACGTGTATGACTGATTAGAGGTATAAAAAAGGTATATTCAAAGTGTAGGTTAGTAATAAATTAAACAAGCTTCAACTGTTATTTTTAAATGCAGATATTTATGATTTTACCTGGAAACTGGTGATGCTCTCCTTCAGCTCAACATACTTTCCAGGGGCACCAGTGAAAACTTCTGCAACATGGAAAGGTTGGCTCAAAAATCGTTGGATTTTACGAGCACGAGCAACAGTCAACTTGTCATCTTCACTGAGCTCATCCATTCCAAGAATGGCAATAATATCTTGAAGATTCTTGTAGTTCTGCAAAACTTTCTGCACACCACGAGCTGTGTTGTAGTGAGACTCTCCCAAGATGTGAGGGGAAAGCATGCGAGATGTAGAATCCAGAGGGTCAACAGCAGGATAAATTCCAAGCTCAGAAATCTACAAGATATCAGACAGCCATACCAACAATTAATACAAAGATGGCAAAAACATTTCATCAAGCAAATTAAAAACATAATGTACATACAGATCGCGACAACACAGTGGTAGCATCCAAGTGGGCAAAGGTGGTTGCAGGAGCAGGATCCGTCAAATCATCAGCTGGCACATAAATAGCTTGGACTGATGTAATAGAGCCCTTCTTGGTCGTAGTAATACGCTCCTGAAGACCTCCAAGATCTGTAGCCAAAGTAGGTTGATATCCGACAGCAGAAGGAATACGTCCAAGTAAAGCAGACACTTCTGAGTTGGCCTGAAAATTTTTAACTCAAAAGATGATGTTGGTACCATGCAAAACAACAAAAAGAAATGACCCAATGAATAATTATAATAGAAACCAAGCCTACCTGGGTAAAACGGAAAATGTTATCAATAAAGAGAAGCACATCCTGCCCCTCTGCATCACGAAAATGTTCAGCAACAGTCAATCCAGTAAGTCCAACACGAGCACGAGCACCCGGGGGCTCATTCATTTGACCATAGACAAGAGCACATTTGCTCTCAGCCTGAAAAAGTAGGATGATGAAAGCTCAGCCAAAAAGGTAATACAAAACAAGACAAACTATCCAGAGCAAGTGATGGTGCGCTCCTAACCTGCTTTTCACCTAGCTTAATGACACCACTTTCAATCATTTCTCGGTACAAGTCGTTACCCTCACGAGTACGTTCTCCCACACCAGCAAAGACGGAGAAACCACCTGATAGAAATTACAATCGTATCAGAAAGTGAAGCAGATACATCACTAATCATATAACAATGCAACAAGAACAAACCATGAGCTTTAGCAACGTTGTTAATCAGTTCCATAATAAGAACGGTCTTCCCAACACCAGCACCACCAAAAAGCCCAATCTTTCCTCCTCTTTGGTAAGGTGCAAGAAGGTCTACAACCTGGAATTACAATAACAAAAATAGAAAACTATAATCTAAGTAAAACTCACTGCGATTAAGCACAATATGCAAGATTCGGCTGATGAGAGCAGGATACCAAAATGACTAGTAAGAAAGTACCTTGATACCAGTGACGAGAATCTCTTGTTCAGTAGATTGCTCCACAAAGGATGGAGCTTCACGGTGAATGGGTAAGAAGTGTTCAGTACCTGTACGGTTAACTCCTCATTAGTAAATCTGCAACTCCTTGCCATTAACTAAACATGGTTGGTTTAGATGCACAGGGAAACACCACTTACTAATATCGCCTCTGTGGTCAATTGGCTCTCCAATGACATTAATGATACGACCTAGAGTAGCTCTACCAACAGGAACCTATGATACAAGAGGAATTATAATAAATTAGACACAATTAACCATGTATATAATCAATGAGAAGGATATGTGCTAGAACCAACATTGAGCATTTTAAAAAAGTAAAGTATCTTATCTGCAACAATCAAACTTAAAATGGGCATGGTCTATGTACAAAAAAGGACGTGCATTTAAAAAAAATGCATTCTCAGGAGAGAAAAAAAATCACCCTGATTGACCAGTTCAATCTCAATAGAACAGAAGCATTTTGGCAATGAAACTGTGAAACCATACTAAATGGTCCCAATCGTGTAATAAAATACATAACTGAAAAAGAAACAAATTCTTGCTCTAGTGATACCACAAAGTCAACAGAGCTTTAATCTCAGACAAGTCATGAAAGAGTAAAACCACTGATATATGAAAGCAATACAGAAAGAAAAAAGGCTTCTGCAAGAATAGATTGACCATGAGAAATGAACAGATTATCCGCAGATCTGGGCATCAAACAAAAGGATAAAACCTATCAGTTACAAATCAATCCGCCTCCATTCCAGATTAATTCGAAAAAATGATCCCATCATCAAACAATCCAATTAATAATCAACCAAAAAGTAGCTCAAAAAAATTTCTAAATAAATAAATAAAAACATATCCAAACCAAGTTAGAGCCTTTAAAACTCACAGTAATTGGTGACCCGGTGTTCAGCACGCGCTGGCCTCTAACAAGCCCTTCAGTACCATCCATAGCAATGCATCTGACCACATTCTCACCCAAGTGAGAAGCCACCTCCAAAACAAGTCTGATCTGGTTATCCAGCACTTCCAACGCCGTCAAAATCGGGGGCAAACCATCTTCGAATCTCACATCCACGACGGCACCGATGACCTGGCAGACCTTCCCGATCGCGCCTTGACCAGTGAACTCATCAGTAATCTTACCACTATGCCCATCGCTGGGGGCCGCCTTGGAAGACGGAGGCGCCGCAGGAGCTGCGGAGGTAGCGTAGTGCGAGGCGAAGCGGTGAAGGAAGTGCCCGGCGGGAGACGGGCGAGGACTGGGCTTGGGTGCCGAACAGATTGGAGATCTGGGACGGCGAGCGGCGGCGGACCGGAGAATCGAGGCCAGGAGCCTCCGGGAAGACATGGCGGAGGAGATGATGATAGAGATTTAGAGAGAGCGAGAAATGGTGAAGAGGAGAAAATGACAACTAGGGTTTGTGTGAAAGAGGGTTATAATATTAGAGAGAGAGACTGAGATTGGAGTGGTAATATATTTTAACTATTATTAATTCTTATTTTTACTGTGTTGTGTTTCACCACATCCTATTGCGTCGGGGGCTTTAGTTTCAGTTTTGGGCAGATAAAAAAGGATCAAATAAATGGGAATGGGTAAAACAATGACACGCGGCGCTTCTTGGCCGTTGACCCTGTCCATAAGGATCCATTATCATAAATTCCCTAATATATTACACAATAAATTTTTTAAAGTAAAAAATATCCTCCCATTTTAATAGTCTTATTTTTCATTTTCGTTCATCCCACCTTAATAGTCATATTTCTAAAAAAAGTAATTTTTTCACACTCAACAATAAAATATTAATTCCACTCAACTCATTCTACACTCACATGTCTTGGTTATTGTGTCAAAAATAAACGGGACTATTAATTTGGGACGGAGGGAGTATTAATTTTAACATATTTCCGATGTTATAAATTCTAATATATATTAAATTCATGTCTATAGGTACAGATAAAATACTTAAATCGACTATCGTCATAATCTATATATATATATATATATATATATATATATATATATATATATATAAAGAGTTATAGTCAAGTGCTAAAATTAAAGTTTGTGTTAAATAAAAATTAATTACAGTCATTAGATTGATAGCATCAATGGTTGAGATTAGAGCATCAAAGATTAAAAAATTGAGCATAATTTTCGTTCGTACTTAATTGTTTTATGAAATTTGGAAAAAAGTTTTAATCTCAACCAATAATTTTTTTTAGATGAATGGTTGTTAGAAACATATACTTAGACGCCCTCTAGGTTAAATATTTTGATATGTCAAAATCTATAATAGTCAGTTTCTCCAGTGTCTAGAGTTATAAACTGTAATCCTTGTATAGGATCGAATTGAGTTGTAATAGAACTTAGGTTGAAGACCAAGCAAATGAGAATGCTCGAGAATTGACTACCATCATGCCTAGCCTTGACCTAAAACTGTGTTGGAGCACTCAGTTTGAGGTCCTACCATACTGATAAGGAGAAGTCAATATGAAGGCTTTCCCGAACTGACTAAGGAGAAGTCAGTTCAAGGGATTTTCATACTGATAAGGAGAAATCAGTATGAGGGTGTTTTCCATACTGACTATGGTTAGTCAGTATGAGGGTTTACCATACTGATCCTGGGAAGTCAGTATGAGGGCAAAGTTGTACTGACTTTTAATAGTCAGTATCAGAGCCTCTACCTTTAAAGAATAAGCATTTCGAAATATTTCGAAGCTCAGTCAGACTCATGCATTCATATATGCCCAAGTCAGTACGAGGTTATCCAAACTGGGATTCCTCGTACTGAAAAGAAGTCTGACATAAAGTTAGTGTAACGTACACTAACGTTGTAGAGCAGAGCAGAAAGGAGACCTAAGGCATGGGCCACGATTGGACAATATAATCCACGAGTCTAACATCTGGATTTATGAGTCTAACGGATAGAAATTCAAATTCCCATAGGTCTCCTCTATATAAAGGTTTGCCCTTCAACCTTAAACGGTTACGAAATATGAATTGTCTTCATACAAAAAAGGGCATTCTTTCAGGCCATCTGATAAACTGTTGAAACAGCGAGCAAATATATTTTAAAAAAATTACTTATCTAATAAAAATCATAATTTAAAAACTAGGAGAATGCCGGAAATGATGGTGTAAATGATGCTGGAAATGATGCTGAGGTGAATCCAGTCACAGAAATGTGCACACCTGAAGCTGAAGATGAAGCTGAAGAAACAGATATTACTGCTTCCAAAGAGGTATAAATATTATTTAACTGTTTATTATGATTTTTGATACTTCAACACAAGACAAATGAAACTATTATAGATAAATATGGATAGAATGACTGCATGAAATGATAAATAGTTATATTATTATAATGAGGTACTAGTTTTTATGCAAATCCCTGTTATTTGAAACTATATTTTATTTTCATTATATAGCTTATATGATGCATTAAATGTTCTATTTTATTCATGTTTAGTCATTTAGATTTATAATACATGCATAACAAGAAAAAACCTATGTTTTCAATATACAGATCGTACAAAGAAATATCATATGTTCTGCACAGTTCATTATATGTTCTGCACAGTTCATTATATGTTCTGCACAATTCATTATATGTGCTGCACAGTTCATTATATGTTGTTCTGCACAGCTAAAAATGAAACTAATACAAATATGTTGAAATAGGTTGATCATGAAACAACCATTATTTCAGATGTGATGAAAGAGTTGGATGAAGATTTTTCAAAGGAGGATGAACAAGAGGATGAACAAGATGATCAACCTAATGCAACAATGGTAACTATAAAAATAGCTTTACTATTAATCTGTTTCTATCTTTAACTTAAAATACTACTAATGAACATGATGTATGTAATAATGAACTTACATAATTCAAAAATGAAGTTCACTTATCTTAATATGATACTTATATAATGAGAATTATTTATGCTACTTAAACAAAAAATGAAGTACTCATATCGTATAATAATATATTTCATACGAAAAATGAAAGACAAATTAACATTTATATATGCAGATTGAGAATGTGAAGGAAAGGAAAGCTGATCAAGAGAATGTGAAGGGAAAGCCGAAAAAACAACCGCAGCCACTGCATGTGATGATCAAGAGATCCTCAATTGACAGAAGAAGACCAGCAAGACTTATGTCACCCATTAATGAGCGAGCCATTAAGATTACAGAATCACTTACTCCAAAAGAGAAAGAAATATTCTGTTGGGCTGTAACATCAAAAACTCCTCCAGCGTAAATTACAAATTCATTTTTCCTTTTTTATGAGTATATGATAATGCATAATAATAAGTTTCATTATAATTTTTCAAACAGGTCTGATATCGTCTATGCTGATGGGAATGCATCAATTGTAAAAGGTCATCTGAAAAGCCTAATACCTGACAAGTATGTTGTAACATCTATAATTGATGCATAGAGTTCATTCTTAAACAAAGAAGAGAAACAAAGAAAACTCCCACAATATCCAGAATCTTCTTCAGCACATTCCCTTGTGTATGTTTTCTTTCCATCACTTATTTACTTCATTATAGCTCATATACTAACACTAAAAAAATGCAACAGTCTTACACAGTGGTGGACCCCAACGAATCATGGAATAAAGAAAAAATTGTGCAAGTTTTCACTGAGAGGGTCGAGGATGAGTTGATCCATATCACTGAAAACAAGATACGGAATTCTGAGCTGGTATAATCTATACACATATCATAAATCAATAGTATTACAGAAATATTACATACTAACTCCACATTTAATCAGGTGTTCTTTCCAATATGCCATGCAAATCATTTTTATGTGATTTCCTTCAATCTTAGAAAGATGCAAGTTTTCATCATTGACAACTCCAGCGTAGCTGGTGATCAGGAATTGAGTGTGAAATATGGAAACATTCCTCAAACTTTGGTAAGATGATTTATGATGATTGATTATTTAAATCCATGATACTATATGATAGTATAAATACTATTTTATTTATCATTTTTATAACAAATTAATTCAACAGGTTGAATACTTCTCTAATTTCCTGATGAAACTAAAACTGAAAACCAAGGCTGAAGGAATCAAAAAAGCTAGCATTGAGAGGCTCAAGATGAAATGGCGGAATGAGACAAATAAGATTGACTGTGGAGTCTACACAATGATTCATATGGAAACATACATTGGAACCAGCTTGAGTGAATGGAAAGTTGATTTGAAACAGGAAGCCAAAAAGCAGCTGAACATAATGAGAGCCAAAGATTGTTGTGCACTGCTCACCTCAGATTACAACACTAAACGCAGTCGCATAACTGAATTGGCAAAAGAGCATTTCAAGAAAATGAAGGCAGCTGAAAAGAAGAATATTGAGAAGTTGTTTGATTGAGGAAGATTTGGCCTGGCTTTTGAAAACAATTTTACTTTTCTGCACATGGATAGCTTTTGAAAACAACTATATTAGGTTTTAATATTTTGCTAGGATGGATGGAATGCATATTATAGATAAGTATGGATAGAATGACTGCATGAAATGATGAATAGTTATATTATTATAATGAGGTACTAGTTTTTATGCAAATCCCTATTATTTGAAACTATATTTTATGTTAATTATATAGCTTATATGATGCATTAAATGTTCTATTTTATTCATGTTTAGTCATTTAGATTTATAATACATGCAAAGCAAGAAAAAACCTATGTTTTCAATATACAGCTCGTACAAAGAAATATCATATGTTCTGCACAGTTCATTATATGTTCTGCACAGTTCATTATATGTTCTGCACAGTTCATTATACCTCCTGCAAATGACATTATATGTTCTGCACAGTACATTATATGTTCTGCACAGTTCATTTTTCATTATT
>JAPKLW010000412.1:356222-426222 GCA_026898455.1 Plectranthus barbatus
CGTTCCTCAGATGCTTCGACATCCACATCCGGGCGACCAGCGGCATCCTCCTCGACACCAGCACGTGCAGAGCCCCGTCAAAGGCAACCTTATATGCTGGGTGTCCACCATTTCCACCAGATTGATGAGGAGACCTACGAGGCGCAAGTGACAGGAGTCCATAGGTGGGAGCGTCGCGAGGAACTGGCATTCTACAACTCAAGGGTGCCAGAATTCTCCATGTTCAATATCATCCCCACCAGCGGCCTTCCCCACCAGTCAGTCTCAGCCATGAGGATTTATGACTGGTGCTTGCCACTGCAACCAGTAGAGTACTTTAATCGTACTCTGTACGAGTATGCCGAGAATATCTCAATGGAAGTGGAGGACGTCGTCGATGAGGAGTTATTCGACAACTTCCAGGATTTGTGGAGAGAGAACGCGGATCTCTTCCTGGAGCTCCGGCGGTGGAAAATTTTCGACCGGTGCCACCGCCAGCTGACGGTGGAAAAGAGGGCAGTTCTTTATGCCAGGCTTGGATTGGGTTACTGGCGTGCGGAAGAGGAGTGGGCTAACTCCTTCATGGATACAGATGCTGATAGCCCCCAACAGCTATCGGTCAGGCGGATCAAGCGCCGAATGGAGAAAATTGCTACATACCGCAGGCTGACTGGTAGCTCCGGCCTTCCGCGACCAAGGAAAATCGCCATACCTTTTCTCCAGTTCCACCGATCCAGCCGTGGCTACCAGATAATTTATGCACTCAGACGCATCCGGATACTGGTAGCTCTCCCGACGATCCTCCCATACTTTGGCATCTTGTTCGACATGGCGGCCACTGCATTGCTGATTGATCATGTGGTGGAGGAGGATCCATCCCGCCCTTGGTGGCTGACCACTGCAGTCGCTGGTGTTCCCAATGTTGTATCCCTTGAACACATCGACTGGCAGGTGGTGGAAGTTGATGCACCCAACGTTTCCGAGCAAGTCCCGCCAGCATCAGCTGAGATGCTGGTGGAGGAGTCAGCCGCAGAAGAGGAGGCAGCAACAGCAGTACCAGCAGATGCACCAGCAGCCGCTGCAGAGCGAGTCGTGGAGAGGCCTACTGGAGCTGACACTGAGATGGCTGAGGCCTCATCTGATGTGCCCTCTACTTCTCTGGCACTGTCAGCAGAACCTCTCTCCGAGGTCCATCCGCCTGCGCAACTGGTTGCTCTCTTTGATGCCAGGATGGACCAGCGCTTTTCCTCCTTCCGAGCAGAGATGGCGCAACAAATGGAGGCCTTCACCTCTGGGGTGAACTCCTTTTTGGTGCGGATCCAAGAGGGGGAAAGGGCGCGAGCTGTCGCTGATGAGGAGAGGGCTCGGCTTGCTGCGGAAGAGCGTCGCATTGCTGCTGAGGAGCGTTTGAAGAGGGAACAAGATATGGCGGCTCTTACAGAGATCTTGAGGAACTTAGCAAATCGCAATCAATCACCTGGATCCTCATCTCAGCCATAGGTCTTGTACTCTTCATTTTTGTGTAAGTAATTTTGTACCAGTCTAGACTAGTCAGTTGTCCTTCCTGTACCTGTAATTTCACATCATTAATGGACTGATTACTGACGGGTTGACGACAATTTCTCATTGTCCAACTAATGTCTACTGACTTTTACTTACCAGCTGAACTTACACATTCTGTGTAATCAGCACCAGCACTTCATTTGATATTTTTTTTTAATTCTAACCTGGCTCAGATTTTACTTCATGATTTAATCGAGCAATATCTCTCCCAGTTTGAGGGGGAAGATCCTTAGGTTAGAGCTGATGTGAGGAAGTGGTTTCATGGGTTTAGATCTGATAGGTTTATTTTGTAAAACCCTGAAATACTTTGTAACTTTCCTCATCAGCTGAGTGCTCGCTGGTTAGGCTTTGATCGCACCAAAAAGGGGGAAATTGTTGGGAAAATTGTCAAAGTTTCCCTTCCCCAGTTGATAGCTTAGATCTTAGATTTGGTGTTTAAGTGTTTTGGTGGATCAAATCCTAAGTCCAACCAGCGTCAGTTTTGTCTCTAGAATAGCTCTAGTCTCAAATGTAAAGTCCTGTTTAGGTCTTTTGAGTTGTAAGTCGTAGCTGATCAAGACTCATGCTGGCTACTGTTCACCAGCATGAGATGTGCTTACCAGTTGAGAGAAGTCTCACCAGCAAGCGGCTGACAAAGACTCATGCTGACACTGTTCATCAGCATGGAGTAGAGCTATTGACTGGTTACTGTTCACCAGTTGGGAAGATTTCACCAGCAGGAGGCTGAGAAATCTTACCAGCAGAATATGTGTTCTGGCTGATACTATTCACCAGCGGTGAAGCCACCAGTCACGGGAGATTCCAAGAGATAACATCAGACGAATTGGTAGACCTTGATTGTGCTAAGGAAAGTCACCAGCAGAGACTGCCAGCACAAGATCACCAGAATGATCTACCAGTCGGAGGTTATCAGCAGAATTGAAGATTCGCTCTCCCGAAGACTTAGAGACTAAAAGAAGATTCGTCGAGGAATAAACTGACAGAGTATGACTTTAAGGAGGATACCTTAAAGTCTATCAGTTCAAGACACCAGTTGTGATTCCTCGTACTGACTTAAAGAGCCGTTCTGACACAAAGAGATCTGTGTCAGATAAAGTGGACAAAAGCATGGCGCTTTCCGGAAATTCCTACCTGCCGCCGTTAGAAGGACATGCGAGGACAGAGACTTTTCCGGATGTGTCCAAACGGCTAGTAGATTTGAATGGGATCCCTCGTCTATAAATACCTGGGATCCATCAACATTCAATACTCTTGACCTACCGAAAGAACGATCGCTCTTATTGCCAGCAAGCAAATACTTTCGAGGCTTTTCTTAAAAGGCTATCCGTGTGTTGATTTATTCAAACACGAGACTCCAAGCTTCCAGCTTGTGAGTTATTGATCTCTTTGGTGCTCTTTCTCTCTCTGAGGAAGTTCACAGCAGTTCTAGAGCCAGCCAGCTCTTGAGCTATTACGGGCAGTTTGCCGTATTAAGAAGACACGTTCTTGGGAGAACTCAACACCCAACCAGTCAGAGGAGGAGGTTGAAGTGACGTGCTCGCACTCCATCCATCTGACGAGAGCTGAAGAAGGACGAGGACCGGGAGCGGTTGATCCAGTGGACTGGTAGACGGGGCATCTACCAGCTGGAGATAGATCGTAGGAACCTTGTACCTGATTGCTCTTATAGTGAATTTCCAGTGCATCGACTGGAGAGTGGACGTAGATCAGTTGATCGAACCACTATAAAAATCCTTGTCTTTATCAGCTTTCTGCATTTTCATACTGATTTGAAACCCAGCACCCAAGTGCTGGTGTATATCTGAAAGCTGATATAACTGTGCAAACACGACTTAAAAATATTCTAAGTCTTGAGCTACCAGCTGACCAGCCAGTTGCCAGTCAGCTGAGTACTCATAGTCCCAGTTGACTTACCAGCTGACAAGGTCCCAGTCAGCTGAGTAACCAGCAGAGCGTAAGAAACGAACTTACACATTTTCCGCTGCCAAGTTATACCCTGATATCCGGGACCAACAAAGAGGGTAAAAGATACATTTAAAATATGCTAAATTACAATTACACCCTTAAATATTTAACAATGAATGAGAGCAAAGAAAAAATGAAAACGGAAAATTTTAAATCATAGCAGCAGATCTTGTGAAATCAAAGGCTGAGATTTATTCTCATTTCTTACATTAACATCTATTCTCATATGATCTAACCTCTATATATATATATATAAAGAGTTATAGTCAAGTGCTAAAATTAAAGTTTGTGTTAAATAAAAATTAATTACAGTCATTGGATTGATAGCATCAATGGTTGAGATTAGAGTATCAAAGATTGAAAAATTGAGCATAATTTTCGTTCGTACTTAATTGTTTTATGAAATTTGGAAAAAAGTTTTAATCTCAACCAATAATTTTTTTTAGATGAATGGTTGTTAGAAACATATACTTAGACGCCCTCTAGGTTAAATATTTTGATATGTCAAAATCTATAATAGTCAGTTTCTCCAGTGTCTAGAGTTCTAAACTGTAATCCTTGTATAGGATCGAATTGAGTTGTAATAGAACTTAGGTTGAAGACCAAGCAAATGAGAATGCTCGAGAATTGACTACCATCATGCCTAGCCTTGACCTAAAACTGTGTTGGAGCACTCAGTTTGAGGTCCTACCATACTGATAAGGAGAAGTCAATATGAGGGCTTTCCCGAACTGACTAAGGAGAAGTCAGTTCAAGGGATTTTCATACTGATAAGGAGAAATCAGTATGAGGGTGTTTTCCATACTGACTATGGTTAGTCAGTATGAGGGTTTACCATACTGATCCTGGGAAGTCAGTATGAGGGCAAAGTTGTACTGACTTTTAATAGTCAGTATCAGAGCCTCTACCTTTAAAGAATAAGCATTTCGAAATATATCGAAGCTCAGTCAGACTCATGCATTCATATATGCCCAAGTCAGTACGAGGTTATCCAAACTGGGATTCCTCGTACTGAAAAGAAGTCTGACATAAAGTTAGTGTAACGTACACTAACGTTGTAGAGCAGAGCAGAAAGGAGACCTAAGGCATGGGCCACGATTGGACAATATAATCCACGAGTCTAACATCTGGATTTATGAGTCTAACGGATAGAAATTCAAATTCCCATAGGTCTCCTCTATAAAAAGGTTTGCCCTTCAACCTTAAACGGTTACGAAATATGAATTGTCTTCATACAACAAAGGGCATTCTTTCAGGCCATCTGATAAACTGTTGAAACAGCGAGCAAATAAATTTTACACCCGAATGTGGTCGATACCACAGAGACTGTGCAACGAAATATCTTGAGTACTAGCAGGGGCGGATGTAGAGCTCGAGTATTGTGGGGGCTCGATCGTAATTTTGTGGGGTCGATACTATATAATTTTATTTTTAAAAAAAAATACATGTATATAAAAAAAATTGAAACGCCGTGGGGGCGGCCGACCCCGTGAGCCTCCACACAGTGCCGCCCCTGAGTACTAGCTATAGCTTTTAGAACAAAGAAGTTTGAGGGAATTGAAAATAGAGAT
Organism: Plectranthus barbatus; assembly: GCA_026898455.1. Classification (NCBI taxonomy): domain Eukaryota; kingdom Viridiplantae; phylum Streptophyta; class Magnoliopsida; order Lamiales; family Lamiaceae; genus Plectranthus; species Plectranthus barbatus. The sequence goes on from JAPKLW010000412.1 coordinate 361,301, forward strand.
TTGGTTTTTGAATTTGAAAGATAATAGTGCAAGAATTTAAAGATTTTAAAGACAATAATTAAATATACAGATCCCTAATCATTAGCATGCAAATTCCTCAACTCAGCAATGAGGATAAATCAGATTTTGATGGATTAAACTCCTTGGTCAGGCAATTAAACCCTAGATTACAAAGTTGTGACTATCGCCTCTCGGTCTCAAGAACACAAACTTAGTCAATCTTAATAATTATCTAATTAAGTCCTATACATGATTCTTCCTTTTCAGACAGAAAACAAGTATATTTAATTTCCTCTTCCAATTATCAATTTTCACCTCTCAATCTTTTAATTGATAACTATAAACCTAGATTCAAATTCATCTCTCGATCCTTCTTTAAATCTAGATTCAATTAATTAATCTCGGGAAATTAAACCATGTTATTGAGTTGATTTCATTCAAACATGCATCAGAAAAAAAATATCAAAGGCCCTAGAACCTGCTAGGGTTTCTAGCCACAAATCATGATTGAGAATAAAGAAAACATATTATTACCTTACAAGGACAATAGAAACCTTGAAGGTCTCTAAAAACTTCAATGTTGAATAATTCTAAGTGAAAAAACTGGAACCATTTTGTGCATAATGAGTTCCCTATTTATAGAGGAGTGAAAAATATTTAATCTAGGTATTGGGCTAAAATATCAAAAATTGCCAAAACAGGCATCTTTTCCTTCTTCGGCCTCTGTGTCGATCGACATGCACCACGTTGTTTGACACACATGTATGTCAAAATTCGGGTTTATCCTTCATGTCGATCAATCTCTCTGTCCTCCGTGCCGATCGACATGCACGCAAGCATGTCAAGCCTCCTTCCAGTTTTGCCTTCGATCGACATTCGACCTTTGTGTCGATCGACGTAGAGGTAATGCTTTGGGTTTTTGGCACGTCTTCCAAATTGGTCAACTTTTCGTGTGTCAATCGAAGCAGCAACTATGTTCTTTACGGCTTTTTTCATCATTTGACCTCTTTTTAGCCTCAAATACCTGCAAAACTCTCCATCAAGAGCATATAATCCTCTAAAATAGACTCATGCACAGAAATAACTAAAAACTTAAACTAATTGTACTGAAACAATGGAGAAAAATATGGATAAGTGAGTACAAATATGAGCTTATCACCATCTCTCTGCCAAACTCTCTGAGTTTCCGTGTTTTCTAACATGCGACTTGAGTCTCCGACTCAAGTTACCCACCGTGCTAACTTCTCCTAGCACGAGGCTGAAGCTCTTCTTGGTGAATATATCTTTCTGAGATATATTCATAGCAGTCAGTTTCCTAGTCTCGGATTCTGATTCTCATGGGTGTATGCCAACCACCTGAGTTCTAGGAAGAACAAGTAAACATCCAACCATCGGAAAGGAGGCTGAGGGTGAGTCCCCACTTCAACCTGAAGACTGAGTCTGCAAGGAGTTCCTAGGCGAGTGCCACAGCTGATCGGAGGATGGAGGTGCCATCGGACTGTGTATAGATCGTAAGGAGACTTGTATTAACTTAGTGAATTATCCAGACCTTGGGTCTGAAGAGTGGATGTAGGATATTGAGATCCGAACCACTATAAGTCCTGTGTGTTCTTTACAGTTTCTTTACTTACTGCTCTTTTTTTTCTATTTGACAAACTGACTTTGAAACCTTCAATACTTTTAAGTATTGAAGAGTATATATTGTGAAACTGACTTAACCAGGACAGGACTAAGCTTAACTCTTTCAAACACACAAAACTGATTATACTCTGTTTTAGTTAAACAAGTGCAACTGTCTACTTACTTCCGCTGCATATACATTACCTTCCGCTGCATAGTTTTACACTCTGATTTCGGGACCAACAATGGTGTAGATTTATTCATATTTAGCACAAACTAATTTTTAGTATGTGATCCGCTCCATATATATTATATATATAGGTGTGCATTCAAGGTTGAACATATGTCCATGAATGAACAGAGACCATTTCGAAAATAGACGTCCCTGATTTTCTGTTGCCATTTATCATTGTCGATAGCTTCCTCTACCATTAACAGGGAAAATTAGTTATAAACAGAAAAAAATTGAAATGAAATTAAATCTGCATGCTAATTTTTCGGATTCAGTTACCAAAACAAATCCCCACGATTTTTTTCATTATTATCGTATAAATTGGAAAGAAAATACGATCATGTTGCATATTTTTGGGGTGCAGTTACCAAAAAAAATACACCACGATTTATTCCATAATCTTAAGTTAATCGTTATCATTGTTTATGGCTTTGTGTGTCATTATAAGGTAATTCTGTCAAAGTGTGATAAACTGCAAGGTGAAATAAGATTTTCCGGCTAATTTATCGGGTACGGTTTTAACTTCCACTAATCTATTATCATTAAATGCATGAACAACTTTAATTATTCGTACAATAATATTGAATAAAGATAACAATGATCCTAGAGGTGTATTAAAAATCAATTAAGATTAACAATTAACAATCCATTAACAAAGATTTCGTCGAGCCCTACAGTTCACAAAAATAATGACACACATTTAACATAACTATGATAATCGCATATAACACAAAAATAATGAAAAAACACATTAAACCTAAAGATATAGCCTCTGCCGGAAATACTTCTTGATTTCGACGAGATCGCCAAAGGCGTGGCACGGGTCGTGGTGGAGGCAGCTGGGCTCCGTGCACACGAAGACACGTTTCCGAGCGATCGGGGTCTCCCTCTTCAACAGCTTCCACGGCACCTTATGTTCACGACGGTGCATCTGATGATTCTGGTCTCGCTAAACCCTTGGTTGCAGATCTCACATACGTACCAATCCAACTTCAGGAGGGTTTTGGGTGATAGGGACACCACTTTCGCATCTGGATCTAACCCACCACACAAAATCAAGAAAACAACAAATTTGAATTAACCCCATATATATATATATATATATATATATATATATATAACCATACTGGAGTCTGACGGGGCGATGTTTTCTTCTGCAGATGGTGGCGTTTTCAGATGAAGAGAAGGGGTCGGAGGAGGGAGAGGGGTTGTTAGCCTCGTTCCACATCTAGAGAGGGAGCGATTAATAAAAAAATAAAAATATTGTGAATAATAAATATTGCATAAATCTAGGAAGTTACCAATAATAATAAATCTACTAAATATTATATATTGTATTATACCAATAACACCTTTAATGCAATTAATAATTGGAAAGAAAAACACATGTGGCATTAAAATAGGGCGTTGGATCAAATTGATGAATGACTGGGTATATGGTCATTGTTCATTCAGGACATATAGTTCAGAAATGAACGCAACTATCTCTCTCTCTCTCTCTCTATATATATATATATATACACACTAGATTTACACTCGCGCGTTGCACGAACGAATATTCTTCAAAATAATATTATTCACTTTATTGAATAATAACTTACGTTTATATTGTACGTATATAAATAATCACATGTTTGAGTAAAAATATTATAGTAGTCAGCTTAAAATAATACTAATTTATATAAAAATTTATTAAAAATACTAAACTTGTCTAATAAACTTACAAAATTATAATTTGACTCGCAATATTTATCCATATTTGTAATTATAATATCTTACTCCAAATCTCATAGTTTAATTTTTAAGTTTATTCATTTTACCAATTTAATATCTTTGTAGAAATAAATAGATATTATAAATTAAAATGCGCTGGTTCCTAAAAATAGTATGAATATAAAATTAAAATAATAAAATGAGAATTCAATATTCAAATTACATTGCAAATATATTTGCTTTGTTGTTCATTTCAAATAACTTTTACAATTTAGAAATCCTAAAATTGACTTGCTATCTAATTTTGTTTATATAAATTTTAACAAATTTATTATTTAATCATTTTTAAAAATAAATATACAAAAATTTAAAAACTCACACGTCATTTGCAATTGTAATATTTTTTTATTTTAACAAACCATATTTTTAAATATATTATATTGATTGGACTTCAACTATTAATTAATAATTAAAAAAATCAATTTATTTAATTTCTTATTACATGATTTTCAATTATTCTGAAGGAAAATAGGAAATAATGACTATGTTGATCGGAACTCTTTTAGTATATATAATAGATTAAAATAATAACGAAGGGTATAATCGTAAAATCGTAGTTATATTAATGGTTTATTGATTGAATTATTGAGTCCATTTATTATGAAGTGATGATTTGCATATGGTAATCTCATGAAAATTAAATGTATTTTTAGTGTATGAAAATGATAATAATATACTATAGATTTAATTTTAGATTTTTTTTATAGAGAGAGAGAGAGAGTTGTGATCAAGTGCTAAAATTATTGTTTGTGCTAGATAAAAAAGAATCTTAGTAATTGGATTGTTAGCATCAATGGTTGAGATTAAAGCATCAAATATTGAAAAATTAAACATAATTTTTGTCTGTGTTTAATTGCTTATAAAATGTACTTAATTTCATTAACATAATTTATAAAACAATTAAGCATGAAATCTGGAAATAATTTTAATCTCAACAATTGATATTTTTAGATGAATGGTGTAGATTCACTCATATTTAGCACAAACTAACTTTTAGCATGGGAACCATATATATATATATATATATATATATATAGGTTAGATCATATGAGAATAGATGTTAATGTAAGAAATGAGAATAAATCTCAGCCATTGATTTAACTACATCAACGGTTATGCTTTAATAATTCCCGTCTTTCATTTTATCCTTCTTATACTTCATTGTTACATATTTAAGGATATTATTGTCATTTAACATATTTTAAATCTATTAACTCTATTTTCCTTTGCAAATTTTTTTCCTCTTCCTATCTTCCTCCCGATTGTGAAATTGGAGATTTGCGGGTGCCCTAGTTTTAGGGTCTGGAGATTGAGGAGGAGAAGCCCGCGGCGTACGAGTGGGGTGGGGTTCTCGATGAGCTGATGGTGCCGAATGCCAGTTCGATGATTTATTTGGGTTGCGGGGGCGAATTGGTGAAAAAAAATCAGAGTTGCAAGAAGCAGATGCAGGAGATTTTGAAGAAGCTTCTCGAGTTGTTGCGGATGGTGGTGGTGGCAGCAACTGCTGTGACGACGATGAAGGTAGAGATGGGGAGGATGTTGGATCGGTGCACCCTTCAACCTGGGTTTGGGGATGTGTGTTGCTGCTGCTGTGAGATTTTTCTGGTTTTGAGGTTGTTTGGGGAGTTGGTTGTGGTGGCGGGGATCTCGGACGCCATAAACAATGGGTACCAGTCATAGGGGCTGCTGTTCGGGAAGCTGTTCTTCGCATTTTGGGTGATAGTGCATCTGTATCCGTTCCTGAAAGGGCTGCTGGGGAAGCAAAATAGGACGCCGACGATCGTGGTGATATGGTTGGTGCTGCTTGCATCCATATTCTCTCTGCTTTGGGTGAGAATCGATCCTTTCATATTGAGGACCAAGGGGCCCGACACTAAGCACTGTGGGATCAATTGCTGATCAATGTTAGAAATCTACGCAGTGCTCGTGGTTGTTCAAGTTTTGTCAGCAGCATTACAAATATATTTGGTTGATTGTTTGGGTTTGAAGCAATTAGTCAATATTGAGATTCCAAAAAAAAATTTTATTTCTTGCTATGGAACTGGAAGACGATCCACTGCTTTTTCTTCTTGAAATCTACACTGCATCTGCTTCAGACATTTTTACTTCATTTTTCTATCGAATTTATTTTATAATGAATAACTATTGAGATAAAATGAAGAATGACTAAGATAAAATAAAGAATAATTAAGATAAAATGCATGTTACATGTAACATCAAAATTCACATCAAATTTATTTTGTAATGAACGACAATTGAGATACAATGAAGTATAACTAAGATAATGAAAAATAGCTTAGATAAAATGTATGTTACATGTAACATCAAAATTCACATCGAATTTATTTTATAATGAATCACAATTGAGATAAAATGAAGAATAACTAAGATATAATGAAGAACTGATAAGATAAAATGCATGTCACGTGTAACATCAAAGTTCATATCGAATTTATTTTATAATGAATCACAATTGAGATAAAATGAAGAATAACTAAGATATAATGAAGAACTGCTAAGATCAAATGCATGTCACGTCTAACATCAAAATTCGAATCGAATTTATTTTATAATGATTCGCAATTGAGATAAAATGAAGTATAACTAAGATAAAATGAAGTATATAATACATAAAATGAACAAAACACAACTTTTGCGCCCTGTACGTTCGTAATGACTATTTTGCCCTTTAATGAAGTAAAATGAGGATATTATGCCGCGTTTTTTGTTAAAGCTCTTATGTAATCTGGATCGTTGATGTTGTCAAATCTATGGACGAGATTTATTCTCATTTCTCATGATAAGGGCTATTCTCACCAGATCAGCCCCATATATATATATATATATATAATTTTTGTAATTAAGACATTCTCCACATTTTCATTCAAAATGTATGATTTTATAATCATTATTTTAGGGAAGATTATTCATAAAATGAGTACAAATCACACTAAAAATAATATTAGAAGAATTCAAATCTTATTGTTCATGACATTTATATAAAGATTTTATGATCACAAACAATTATTTTTACTTAATTTATTTAGTTCATCATATATTCTTTTATTATATATTCTTATATACAATAATAGAGTATTTTAAAATCAAAAATGGTTAAAAAACATAAAGTTTGTTAGTTTAAATGTATCAGTTAAAGTAATTATATTTGAAAAATATTATTGTGATATATCATACTCATAATAGATATGTTTCTTTATATTGGATAAATTTTTTGAAAAGTTTGAATGCGTATGAGTTGGAGAATATTTTTAACGTTAAACAAATTATTTAGAAAATGTGCAATCAATAAAGAGATAAGACGTATCAAAGAGATAGAATGATAGTCACGCAAAATAAAGTGGAGAGAATAAAAAAATGAATTAAGTCGTAAGTATAAGAGTTGAAATATAACATTTATGTTATAATAATCAAATAGAATGCATGGCTTTGAAGTGTGAAATACAAATCATGATTTTGTTTTGACTTGAAGACTTTAATTCACAAACACAAAATAGTATGACGTTGACATGAATCAGCATAAGGTAAGTGATATCAATGAGCAAACAATACAGTATAAAAACCAATATCGTTGAGAAAACTGTTTGGATATCAAAATTACTATAAATGGAGCATAATAGTCATCACCATAGTGTGATATCCTGATTTGATTGAAGTCATTAAAGAACTTACGAGGGAGATTGAGTGTATAAATTTTTAGCATTTGTGAGAGTAGTAAATCAAATTTAATACTCCCTCCGTCCCGATTTAATTGTCTCAGATTGACTGGGCACAATAACCAAGGAGTGTGAGTATAAAGTAAGTTGAGTGGAATTAATATTTTATTGTTGAGTGTGAAAAGGTTATCTTTTTAAGTAACGGAACAATTGAAGTGGGACGGAGGGAGTATCTTATTTGTAGGCAAATAAAATGGATATTTAAAATTTGAAGAGACGGAGAAAGATAGATGTAATTGATTGAAAACTTAAATTTTTTAAATAATACTATATTAAAATTTTTCTATACAATAAAAATTATAAATCATAAAATGAAAACTATCATATTAAGAAAATAATATATAAGTTACGATGTAGGAGCACAAATGGTTAAGTACTTTGTTTTGATTATATTTTCGAATTGCATCGAAATACGCATTCTCCATTTAAATATTATACTCCAATTAAAAAAATAATGTATAAACAGTATTCAAATAAAAACTCACGTCTAAGCTTATAAAATAAAAATTGCAAATTAGTCAAATTTTAAATATCAATTTTATTTGCCTACAAATTCTAGTTTTGCAAGCAATGACTACTACTACATTGTTGTAGAGGGATGAGGATATCTCTTTCTCTATCTTTTTTCTTTTTTAATAAAAATATATTTATTTAAACTCACACACTCAAATATTTTCGGAAAAACTTGATTTTATAACCTCTTGGTATATGCATAATACTTTCACAGCTATCATTTAAAATCATTTTTTAGAGCCAAAATTAATCAACAAAAGTTCTACATAATTTGAATATAACAAATACCATAGTTATGAATTTTTCCATTGCTAGAGGGCATTTTTCTTGTAGTTAAAATCCTCTCTTTACTACCCTTCTGTTGGGGTGGACTCCCAACTATATATTTTTTTTTGTGTGTGTGTGAAGCCTAAGTATTGAGATATAGTCTCAATTGTGTGCTAGAAACTTGTTGGTGAAAGTTGTTGCTGGGTTCTAGAAGCTAATTGTTGAAAGCTTGTTAAGCTGTTCCTGATACTTGTTGGCGTTGGATACTTGCTAGTGATATTGGTAATAGAGAAAGAAAGTCGCACAATCTTCTCTTTATCTTAGGTGTTACAGTTTCCAATGTTTCCTTTTGGTAGCTTCCTTAAGAAATTTTCACCACATATATACTGATTATTCTCTACATCTAAAAGAGAGACAAAGAGTGAAAAATACACAAAAAAGTTGCCACGCATAAGGGGAAAAAAATAAGACATTTTCTTAATATTATTTTTTTTTGTTTAGTGATCCTAGTGCCTTCGTGGAGTTGTTAAGGATAAGAATCAGGTTTAGAGTTGTGTGGATACTCCTACTCTTTAGGTGATAGTGGATTTTTGGTGGACCGGATGGTCTCGTGGTTTTTATCTCTTCAATTTTGAGGAGAATTACCCGTGTTAAATTAGTGTATTTTTATTGCTTTCATTCTATTTTTTTTTCTTGGGCTAGAATTTTATTCTCCTATCATATTCTAGTAAATCGAAAAGGTGTTGTTTTTTGCTTTCGCTAGCTTTTCTATTTGGTGTTTCTGTTTATTAGATTGCAGACCACTTTCCCAACATAGATTTACTAGAACTATGGAGGTGTATATTAGTAAGATGATTTTGTTGAATGCTATGAACTGCCATAGTTAGAAGGGAAAAATGAAAGATCTTTGATTTATAATGAGTATGCATTAACCCGTGTTTGCTTCGGCCAAACCAGATTCTAAAAGCAAAGAGGAATGGGAGTTTGAGCACCAACAAGTTTGAATACTTCCTAACGCTTATTGTTGGCCAAAATGTTTTCAGGATTTCCTGACTAAACAAGAGTTGAGCAAGTCTTTCGATATGAAGGATTGAGGGCCAGCAAAAAAGATTCTTGAAATAAATATTTCAATAGACATGAAAGCAAGAAAATTGTGGCTTTCACAAGAGAAATACATTGAGAAGGTTCTTGAGATATTTAAGATGTAGAAGGCTAAATCTGTTAGTACTCCATTGGCAACACACATGAAGTTGAGTGTGAAACAGAGTCCCTCTACTGATGAAGAATTTGGAGAGATGGAGAATATTCATTATTCTTCAGTTGTTGGTAGTTGATGTATGCAATGGTGTGTACAAGACTTGATATAGCTCGTGCAGTTTGTGTGGAGAGCAGATTCCTATTTACTCCTGGGAGAGAGCGTTGGAATGTAGTTAAGTGAATTTTGAGATATCTACTTGGTACTTCAAGTTTGAAGATTTGTTTTGGTGGTGGGGAATAAGTTCTCTCTCCTTACACTGATTCAGACATGGTTGGAGATATTGATACCCTGAGATCAACTTCAGGTTACTTGGCTACTTTCGCAGGGGAGTTGTTTCTTGGCAATCAAGATTGCAGAAATGTGTTGTTTTATCAACAACTGAAGCCGAGGTTCATTCAGCTACTGAAGCATGTAAAGAGTTGTTGTATTTGAAGAGAATCTTGAATGTTTTTTCTCGAGAAATGAATGTTCTACTATGTGATAGTCAAAGTGTAATTCATCTTGGTAAGGATCCTACTTTTCATTGAAATTCTTAACACATAAATGTGAGGTATCATTGAATACGTGATGTGTTTGATGAAAAGTTGATTGAACTTGAGAAAGTTCGTACTGATGATAATGGGGCAGATATGATGACGAAGGTGTTACCAAGATACAAGTTTAAAGTTTGTTGCGCTATTGTCGGGATGACAATTTCTTCCACATAATCGAGAGGGGGGGAGATTTGTTGGGGCGGGCTCCCAATTATGTGTTTTTTAATGTGTGAAGCTATAGTATTGAGATGTAGTCTCAATTGTGTGCTGGAAGTTGGTTGCTCGAAACTAATTGGTGAAAGCTGGTGCTGGGTGATGGAAGTTGGTTACTAAAAAGTGGTGAAGCTGGTGTTGATACTTGTTGGTGCTGGATACTTGCTGGTGCTGGAAGTTAGTGCTGACATTGGTAGAAGAGAAAGGAAGTCACCGAATCTTCACTTTATCCTAGGTGTTATAATTCCCAATATTTATTTTTAGTAACTTCTTTAGAAAGTTTTGAGCACATATTTATTGATTATTCTCTGCATCTAAAAGAGATTGAAAATACACAGAAAAGAGGAGAGAAATAAGACAACTTCTTCTTTTCTTTGTATTATGATCCTAGTGTCTTCGTAGAGTTGTTAAGGACTAGAATCATGTTTAGAGTTGTGTGGAACTATTCGTACTCCTATTTTTTTGCTTATAGTGGATTTTTAGTGGACCGGGTGGTCTCATACTTTTTATCTCTACAATTCTGAGAGTTTTCCATGTTAAATTGGTGTGTTCTTATTGCTTTCATTTCATGCCTTTTTTATTCTGCTGTTTTCTTGAGCTAGGATGTTATGCTCTTATTAGATTCTAATAAATTGGGAAGGTGTTGTTTTTACTTTCGCTAGCTTGCCTATTAGAAAATCAATGCAATATATAAAGAAAAGTTAAAAATTTACAAGATCATCAAATAAAACCCCTAAACTCAATTCATTTTGTGGCAATTTGGGTGGCTTTTTGTGCCTGAAATTGGTCCTAGTTTACTATTTTCTTCTTTATATATTAAAAACATTATATCAAAAATCAACTTTTAAGTACTACCCACCCTATTAAATTTATTTTATATTCTTTTACATCTTAACACATTATCCAAAATATATTTGTGGAGAATAAAAGAAAATAGAGTTCTATGAATACTTGAATACTTAAATAGCCTTTTACAATGCAATAGAAAACAAGATAGAAAGGTTAATTCTAAATATAACCACCATTTTATACAATATAGCCCCCTTTTTTTTATAAAAAATATTATGTGATATTACAAATTTATCATGTAGCCCTATTTTAAAATTTAATTATAAAATAAAAAATGAAATTATTGATGTAGCCCCTCAAAACAATGACACAATGGATTGTTTTCAAGGCCGAGTAACGATCATTTTCGTAGGTTAAATCAGTTTTCATTTTCATTTTTGTTGCATGAAAATGTCAGAGTAATGGAAGAATATGAATTTATGCTGGTGGTTATGGTTTTATGAGTTTTAGAAGTATCATTTGTTTTCCCAAATTATGGTTTACACTTATTTTCGTGTTTTGGCTTTTTTTTTATGGTCATAAGCATCTCTATTTCATTTACCGTGGAGATGTTTGTAATGAAAACGTGTTGGCAAATGGAAGAACATACGATAACGAAGGCAATGGTGGCCATACAAGGTTGATGGAGCGACATAATTGAACATCTACTGAGCTTGGAACTGAGTTCTAAATGGGCGGATTTATTGTCAAGTTTTTTTTCAATCCTTTATGATTAAACTTGTTTTAAGATTGCTTTTCGGATACAAACCCGTGTTTTCTAAAAGCAAAAAATTATCATAATCTCGCCTTTTCGATTAATTTTTTTTGGCTAATTCTTCTCTTTCTCATATATCGCAATTCAAAACAAATACTTTGTATGAGATTGAATGTCATCATCTTATCAACTAGATCCTCATCAAGAAAGTGGAAGGAAAGAGAATTAAATTTATTTTTAGGGGCTTAGCGGGCTATAGTAATTTCAGGGTTTTAGGAATGATTAAATTTGTTTTTTAATACGAAGATTTTGGAGTAAATTTATAATATTATATAATAATTTAATATTTTTAAAAATAAGAAGATAAATTAAAAAAAAATGGTATTGTATTTAGAATTATTCATCTATAAATTATGAAAACAAGTTTTCAATATTCTCATTCATTTAGGAAATTAAAAAAAAATTAATTTTGTTTTGTAAAACATCCGCTTTAGAAGAAAAATGCAGTCTTTCTCGATGCCGATGCATGTTGAAGTTCAAGAAGGTGAAAAATAATGAAGATTGCAAGCTGCAACATGAGTTGAAGGATGCAGCTGTGCATTTACACGCAGACATGAGTTTAGAGAAATTTAAACATGATAAACCTCCTTGAGTTATCATAGTGATGAGTTGGCATTTATTTTTTTGTTTTGTAGTGAGTTTGTTATTGCTTTTGTCACCTGTAAAGTCATTGTTTTTTCCCTTTCTTTCCTTTGTATATATTGTGAGGTTGTACATTCGTTTTGGGTGTGAGAAATGAAATTACAGGAAGTTTGTTCCCCAAGTTTATCTTGCATGCTTTTTTTTTTTTTATGGTTTCTTCACCAATTCTACATGGTATCAGAGCCAGGTTCGACTGATTTTACCTCACCCACGGCAGAAGCTACGAAGCTCGAGGCTTATTATGAAGAGCAGCTTGCTCTTCATGGGTCAGATCATCCAGGAATGGTTCTTGTCTCTTTTCTTCTCACTGATGTGAATTTTCGGATGTGGAGGAAAGTGATGTTCATCGCTCTTGAATCGAAGGACAAACTGGGTCTAATCGATGATACTTGTCCCATGCCAGCTGCGACTTCGAAGTTCTATAGAAAATGGAGAAAGGTAAATAGCATGGTTTTTTCATGGATAAAGAACTCTATCTCAAACGACTTCGTTAATCAGTTTGCATACATCGACTATGCGGCAGATCTCTGGAAAGAACTGTATGAGAGGTATGGTGTCTCCAACATATCTCTGTTATTTCAAATTAAAAGGGACATTGCTAATGTTAGGCAAGATCATATGGGGGTGACTGAATACTCTGGGAAGTTAAAAGATCTTACAGATCAATTAAATCAGCTCAGGCCTAGTTTTAGTTTTGGTGATGTTCTGAAGGAACTAGGAACTCCAGAAGATAAGCAAACCCCTGAGTTCAAACAGACTGCTGAAGCAATTTATAAAGTAATGACTAGACTTTATAATGAAAGATCTAAGGAAGATAGATCCATGGAATTTTTGCTTGGTTTAAATGATGTTTTTCACATTGAAAGGAACCAAATGCTTCTTATGGAACCTATACCTGCCGTTACCCGTATTTACTTAAATATGCTTAAGGCAGAGCAAAATAAGCTTGATGTTGATCATATGGGTTCAGATGGTGTTGCTATGCATGTTAAGGGTGTGCAACCTTGGCAGAGAGACAATTCTCGGAATAGAACTCAATTCAAAAGAGAGAAAGGGAATCAAGTCTGCACCTATTGTAAAAGGGCTAGCCATTCTGTTGATCATTGCTTCAAATTAAAGGGATACCCTGATTGGTGGGAAGGATCAAAGAAGAAGGGAACTGCTATTGCTGCACAAACTGAAGATATTCCTTTTGAATGGAATGATAATATACCTGCTACAACTGGTGAAGCCGAAAGAAGGATGAAGGGAAAAACATCAACTGCAGCGGCAGAATTGGCTTGTTTTGGAGATTTTGCAGGTAACTCTTTGGACAATAACCTCAGTTTCAATTGCTCTGATTATATTGGTCTTGATGACTGGATTGTAGACACAGGAGCAACCAGCCATATGAGTTGTAATCTTAAACTCATTCATGACTGCAAGCCTGTCCTCCCAAACTCAAATCTGTGTGTTTGCCAGATGGTTCTTTCAACTCTGTCACTCACATAGGCACTGTCACATTCTCTAATATCCTTCTGCTAAAATCTGTGTTAGTCTTGCACATCTTCAAATTCAACTTACTCTCTGTTAAGAGAGTCACCTCTGATTCCAATTACATCTTTAGGTTCTATAATTCTTTCTTCATTTTACAGGACCTTAAAACCAACAATGTCATAGCTGCAGGAAGAGTTGTCAAGAATCTATACATTTTGGATCCCAGCTCTTTCACCCTACAAGCTATTCAACATTCTCAACACTTGTATGCTGCTCGATGTCTGTCAGAGAGCAATCCTATCTTTCCTGATTTCCCTGTTGTTTAGTCTGCTCTATTCACCTCTGCTCGATTCCACATTCACGCATTTTCGACTGCTCATCTGAATTGCAAGATCAACGAATACGTGCACAACGGAAACCTCAAGGACGTGCACCAACTCTTCGACAAATTTCCCCACTCAAGAAACGCCGTCTCATGGAATACTTTGATCAAAGGCTACATCAAGACGCGCCAATTCACTCAATCCCAGAAGCTGTTTGACGAAATGCCCAACAAGGATGTCGTTTCCTGGACCAGACTGATCTCGGGCTATCGCGACGCGCACTACCCAGAAAAGGCTTGCCACACTTTTCTACAGATGATGGGGAATGGCTCGAGGCCGGATGAATTCACGTTTTCACTGATCATGAGCGCAGTCTTGAACACGGAGCTCGATGTTTTGATCCCGCAGTTGCATGGACTCGTGCTGCGTCTCGGGCTTGATCGTTACAAATATATGGAGTCCTCCTTGATGAGGGCATATATTGGTTTAGGTGATCGTGAAGGTTTTTCGTTGAGTGTTTGATGACGTGGAAGTGAAACATGTGTCGGTTTGTATTGTGTACATCTTGGGTTGCGTTGAGTTCGGATTGATAAGTGCAGATAGAGCATTGGAGGAGTTTCAGAATATGGTGAGTAATATAGTTCCTAATCAGATCACATTCATCAATGTTCTGTCGGCATGCGCGCATGGAGAAAAGGTGAAAGTGGCAGAAGTGATATTCGACTCCATAGAAGCTGAGTATGGGATGCAACCAGAGATGGCGCATTACTCGTGTATGTTGGACCTGTATGGGAGGGCAGGGCAGCTGGAGAAGGTCGAGGAAGTGATTAAAGCGATGCCCTTCGAACCCAACTGGTGGTTTGGAGGGCATTGTTGGGGCTTGGGGCATACATTCTTGTAGGGAGGTTGGGGAGTTTGCAGCAAAGGGAATGTCCAATGCCTCATGATCCTGCAGTATACTCCATCCTCTCAAAGATATATGGAGCTCGGAGTGGCATGCTTTAGCTTGAGAAGATGAGGAAAAATTGGGAAGCAAAAAAACCCAAAGCATGGAGCTGGATTCAATCAAATCATAGACCGTATTATGTTGTCCCTGAGATTAGGGAGCGTTTAGTTTGAGTGCGGAGATGAGTTTGAAAAGTAAAAAGAAAAAATGAGTTTCAAAGTAAAAAAAAAAATAGATATGATTTTAATCATTGGAATAAAATGGTTGCTATACACAACTTTTTTAAAATTATGATCCTAGTGTCTTAGTAGAGTTGTTAAGGACTATAATTTTTTGGTTATAGTGGATTTTTAATGGACCGGGTAGTTTCGTATTTTTTATCTCTACAATTTTGAGAGTTTTCCATGTTAAATTAGTGTGTTCTTATTGCTTTCATTCCCTTTTTTTTTTTTTTTTTGCTGTTGTTTTCTTGAGCTAGAATTTTATACTTTTATCATATTCTAATAAATTGTAAAGGTGGTGTTTTTACTTTCGCGAGCTTGCTTGCTTTGCTTGGTATTTCTATTTATCAGAGTGCACGCCACATTCCCAACACCTTTCTCAAATCAAACAAAGATTTAGAAAATCAAGGCAAGATATAAAGGAAAGTTAAAAGATTTAGATTTGAGGTGGCTCTGGAGAAAAATCTTGAAACATTAAAAGTTTACATTCTCTTTTTAAAAATATTATATCCTTGTTTTTGATGATCAAATCAAGATGCCTTTGGATGCTACCTGTTACGGCTTACTAGTTGGAAATGGAAGAGAAGCAGTAAAATCGACGGAAACAAGCAAAAGTTACCAAGGAATCGTAATCTCTCGAATTGAAATTAGCTTTTGTTATTTTCATTATAATTTTTTTTATAGTTACCATCGATGTAAGCAGTGTGGATTCCATAATTTTCATCTTACCTATACCAATAACATGTGTAGGCATGGAATTACAGCTATCCACATCACCATATCTTGCCAATTTAGCAGTGAAATAAAAAAAAAAATACTACAACTGTGGATGGACTCATGCCATTTACAATCGTGAAATTTGAAACTACTCACTTAAAAAGCTACACCTTATAAGTATAATTGAATCGAGTCGAGTAAAATATCGTGTTCAAGTTTGACTTATTTAGTATCGAGTCGAACTTCAAGATTTTTTATCGAATACTTTTAAGTTCGCGAACTTTATCGAGCCTTAGTTGAGTTTTGTCGATTCAGGACTCAAAAGATAATTTAATTATCGATTCAGGATCCGAAAGATGATTTGTCAATCTAGAACCCGAAAGATCATACAATTCTCAATCCAGGACTGGATCATACAATTCTCAATCCAATTGGATTGAGAATTGTATGATCTTTCGGATCCTAGATTGACAAATTATTTTTTGGATCCTGAATCAATAATTAAACTATCTTTCAGGTATTGGATCGATAAACTCCTATTTATTATTATTATTTTGAAAGTAATTTATTCTAAAATTAATATCATACTCATGTGCAGACGAAATGCTTAGCTAAAACTATGAACACAGACACTAAAAATATATCATTCGAGTGCGGAAGAAGATTTCAAAACAGCAGCCGTGCAATCTGAATGAGTGAACCTCGGACTAATCGAAAATGCCAAGCCCCAATTTTTGGGAAAAAAGAGAGAGGAACAAATTACTTTAACATTTGACATGATTATTGGAACTAAATAAATAAGAAATAAAGTAATGTTTCTTCTATGTTTGGCGACGATGAAAGCTAAGTAGTGACGCCATGGCTGGCATCACTATCCCCTAAAAACACCACCAATCAACGGACACCAAACATTCTTCGAAAACACCATGTATAGAACTAAGTTCCTTTGTTTGTTGCCTTTTATGTTGTCTCGAAGAATCTAGCCCTTTCCGCCCCTACGCCTTATATAATCATCACCCCATCTATGAAAAGTTTCTAAATCAGTCATTTTTTCCACTGTTTGCAGCGGCCAAGCAGCGGAGCTGATGTCTTGCGTTGTGCAGCATGTAGCTGCTGCTCTTTATGTTCAGAAGAGGCGAGGCCGAGGCCGAGGTGGAGGTGTGTCGAATGAGCTGAAGCTCAACTGTGTCAGTGTCAAGATCAATGCAGCTGCGAATGTGGACTCTTTGAGGCAGGACCATGCGAAGGCAGTGACCTCGATTGGTCCTGTTGAAGATGTTGCATCGGATGAGCAGTTTCGACAGAATATTCCGACGAAAAAGCAGCTGGTTGATCCGTTCAGGCAGGGTTTGATTGTGGAAGAGGGAGTTGGTTATAGGCAGACTGTTGTGATAAGGTCTTATGAAGTCGGCCCCGACAAAACTGCCACGATCGAGAGTGTTCTGAACTTGCTTCAGGTGAGGAGAGAGGAGGGGTTTGGAGATTCCGAGGTTTGGTTTACAGAGGTTTTTGTTGTTGAAATTCTTGCAGGAAACGGCGTTGAATCATGTGTGGATGTCGGGGCTTCTGAGCGATGGATTCGGAGCCACTCATGGAATGATGAGGAACAATCTCATTTGGGTCGTTTCAAGAATGCAAGTTCAAGTCGACCATTTTCCAATCTGGTATATATGCATGCATCTCTCTCTCTCTCTCTCTCTCTCTCTCAAGACATCATCACTTACCTTTCTGTGTGTGTAATAAAAAGGGGGGAGGTGATGGAAATCGACACATGGGTTGGAGCATCAGGCAAGAATGGGATGAGGAGGGATTGGTTGCTGAGAAGCAAAGCTACTGGCATTGTATTTGTTCGAGCAACTAGGTAGCAGAATCATTTCTCAGAAAACTGTTTTTGATGAATAAATACTAAGATGATGATGATGATGGTTTGGAACAGCACGTGGGTGATGATGAACCAGAAGACGCGGCGTCTGTCCAAAATGCCGGACGTGGTGAGGGCAGAAATCGCGCCATGGTTCATCGAGAAGCAGGCCATAGACGAAGAGAGCCCAGAAAAGATAGAGAAACTCGACAGCAACGCGCGCCACGTCCACTCCAACTTGAAGGTTAGAACCGTGCGGGCATTGCATTCGAGTTGAGTTTTAAGGTGAAGAACAGAATAACAGAGCTTGTTATTGTTTTTTGGTGCTGAGCAGCCAAAGAGAAGTGATCTGGACATGAACCATCATGTAAACAACGTGAAGTACGTGAGATGGATGCTCGAGGTACGGACTGAACCGAGCCAAACCGGGTCTGGTTAAACCATTCTCGAAAACTAAAAGGTGGTGTTTTTTTTTCAGACAATCCCAGATGAGTTCATGGAGAGTCACGAGCTCTCAGGCATAATTCTGGAATACAGAAGAGAATGTGGGAGTTCAGATGTGGTTCAGTCTCTCTCTGAGCCTCAATGCGATGAAAGAAGCATGGCTCTCAACTTCAACTGGCATTCTCTAAGACACAACCTACACAGCTACACTCATCTGCTCCAGACCAAAGGGAGCACCAAAAACGAAGAAATAGTGAGGGGAAAGACTTCGTGGAGGGAGAAAAACCTACCATTCCCTCCATAACAGGTTGATCACCACGCTTCTTTCAAGAAAACTTCATGCTCACTCACCAGAGCACAACAAGAACAAGCACAACTATTTGGCTGCCTGCAACGACTGAAACTGTGCAAATAAGTGTAGTGTTAAAAGTAAAAGACTGTGTTCATATCTAAGTGATATCAAGACTGTGTTCATACTTCATATCTAAGTCATGAAAATTGCTTGACACACAACTCAAGCCAAGCTCCAAGAATAAAACTCAGATTGCAGCTTTTGAGGGGACAAAATTTGACATTAGGCCAAAGCCTGAAGTAAAAAAAGAATGGAGGATGTCTACATGGACAATATTAAGATATAACCTAGAAGAGGATACATATGCAGCTATAGAAGAAGTAGAGATATTTACAATAAATTAAGAAAAAAAAGGGGGGGGTAAAAGTAGGTAACTATTGCCTCTTTCTCCTCAATGATCTGTGCAGATGCCATGACCATGCACCCAAGGATATCACAAGTCCAAGACCAACACAAGTCCAAAATACAACCAACCATTTAGGCATGGCATTAGGGAATAGTCCTGCGCGTGCGTATATACCTGAGTCAAAAAGGAAATGATGATAAAGTTGAAGCAATAGAAAAACTAACCATGTCCAAACTTGAAACAGATGAGAAGCTCGACGATGCAGATAGCGATGGAAAGCCAACAAAATGCACCCACCTTTTTCATTGGTTTTCTAGGATAGCATGAGAATCAAGCAAAAGAAAAAAGTGAGAAAAAAACAAAAGATGATTCCATGAGAAGCGTGAGGGACAGAGGTATAACCACCTGTCTTGTAGGTAGGAGTTGTATTCACGAATTGTTGGAATTGCGATGAGCCACCACAAAACCAGCCTATATATTATAAGGGGGTTTCGAGGAGGAATCCAAAGACAAAACTTCAGAAAGAACGTATTGAGTTCCACAGTCAAGAAAACAATGCAAAGACTGAGAATTTGTATAAATCGGAACGGACCAAGCAAAGGGTGCCATTCATCTTTATCCCATCTGGCTGGTGTAAACTGACCCAGTGTTCTTTTGACCTGAAAAGAGAAAGGATACGCTCTATTACTCGTTCTAGCTACCATGTTCGTAAATGAAAGGCATCAACTTTCTGAAGAAAGAAATGGCTCTTCTCCATGTCCAAAATTTAGCTACTAAGAATACACCAGATTATACAATGGCACATAGAATCCTTTATGGTGCAATTTAACTCTCCCATATTGAATTGACACGAGTTTTCAGTCGGGGGTGCCGGCCAAAGAAAGGATCTGATGTAATACATAAGCCATATATTGGTTCTCATGCTAAAACTTCACAGCCAAAAGCTACTAAATGAGAAAAAATAAGAATAAAAAGTAATGCACACAAATCTCAAACTGCAGCAGATATTATCATCAGTAGTCTGACTTGTAATTTAAAGAACACATAACATAGCAAATTAAAGAAAATGGAACAAAAATAACACGAAAAACGTGACGTACTTTGCTCATGATGTTTGGCTGCCGGCTTATACCAACCCAGTCATAAGTTTTGCCATCAAAATAGCGAACAGTCCGCATTCCTGCCCAAATACCTGCAGACGAAAAAATGCTTGGGTATGAAATCGGGCTCTTCTATGAAACACATAAGAAGATGTGAGGATTTCGTAAAGAGAGTGGTGGATGTTAAGGAAGTTTCAGTTATAACAGGATCCCTACCAAACCAATTGCAGATTAATATATCAAGAATAATGCTGTCCCACCAGCATTCGTTAAAATTTGGCAACATGTGGCGAAAGGTAAGCTGAAAAAAAAATATTATTGCCACCTTAGAGGGGGGAAAAGGAATATTCATGTATAGCAGTAGTTTTCAACTCAATAAAGATAAGAAGAATAGCTGGGAGATAGTAAATCTGACCTCCATTAACTCAAACCCTATTGAAAGTACCCACAAAAGAGGCTGATTTCGAATCATTATACCTTTCCCCCACCATCCAAGAATATGAGCGAGAACAAACTCATCAAAAAGTGTGTCCTGAAACAAACACCACAAACGAGTCTACCTTCAGGGCTTGTTAGATTGTGGAACATAACAACAGAGAATTATTGAGAAAATTAAAGATAACATACATAAACATTCTTAAACCTGCTTGTAGGATTTTCAGGGATATAAATTCGGCAGTCGGAACCATATGATCTTTCAGGAAGTTCTGCATAGAGGAGTTGCTTAGAATTAATACCTATAAGGAAAGTATGCTGATAACAACATGGATGACTGTGCTATGAATCCCCATAATCAAAACAGAATACCAAATTGAGTGATAGAATAAATAGGATCAGGTTCTTACCAACACCAAGATCAGGGTGCAGGAATTTCATGAACTGCCGAGCGTCATCACGCCTCTGGAGAGAAAGGAAGAAATTTTGTTCATCATAATGTACTGTAAGAACTCTGAAATCTCAAAATCAGTCATCACGAAATTAAATTATGAATACATATTATGACACTAATTTCCACTCAAAGCCAGAGAAAATATCTGAAGCAATGATAAATCACATCCTCGTGCTAAAATAGGCAAATAAAACATAAAGGCCTGCAAACACACTGACCTGGAAGAGTAAGAATGTTAAAGAAACAAGGTAAATAACAGCCATTCCATGAACTAAGCGCCAAATAGCAGGATGCGGCCGGATTAGTATTCTGGCAAAAGTAAAAGTAAGAGCATTAAGAGAGTTTAGACAAAAACACAACAGATAAAACAGAGAAATACTAGCAAGTGCCATGTAACACAGTGAAGCATTTCCAATTTTTTAGATTCACCCTTTAAAATAACATAAAGTTAAGCTAATTGTTGGAACATGAATATGCTATTAATGTGCAATCAAACACATCACTTATCCAATTTCCTCACCCGACACAAATGAGATTAAGAAAAAAAAAAGATAGACAGCAAATCTGGGAATGTCACCAAAGATCTAAGTAGTTCAAAATAAGGACTACTTGAGCTCACATACAAATAATAAAGCAACTTACGTGGAAGGGGATTGTAACAAGCTATAAGCGAGATACGCTGCGATCATTGCCCAAACGCCCCTACCAAGGCAGGAAGATGTTTTGAATGTGAGAGATGAAAGAGATTTCAACATGCACTAGGATAAAGGTTCGTAGAACACACCTTTTCACATGCATTATGGAATCTCCTTCTGAACTACTTTCAGGGTCAAGCACTCCACTTGCCCATCTGTGCAGCAATTCAATGCAAAAATGAGCATAGCAATACAGATTCTCCAACTAATGCCACGACATAATTATGATTCTTGTATTTGTTTCTATTATTGTTTCCAAATTAGATGTACATTAGAATCAGAAAAAGTTGAGCAACAAAACAGTTGTATATGAAGAAATACAATCTAGAAGAATATCATTCAAGTCAGCAATTACATCAATATTTAATTTAAAAATCACCAAATACAAAATGAAATGATCAACTCACACTAGGAGGCATGCACCAACAAGTAACAGTGTAATAGTCCGAGGCCTGTAAGCCCAGGCAGTCCATGGATCAAGCTCATCTTCATTGTTTGATGTGCTCACACCACCATTTTGATGGATGACAAGATCATTCCGTCTACCTCTCTTCTTTTCATTCACTTCCATGCAGAATATCAAGTACTCTGAGGTTGTTCTGCAATACAGGATAGAAAAACCATGACGAAAAATATTCTCCCAATACTCCTTAATAGATAAAAGGCATCTGCAGATACTTTTCCAGAACCAAACGGAAGGGGAGATTTTGTGCTAGCTCATGTGTTTCTATCCAAAACCATTAGTTTTCTAACACTTTTTTGTGTCACAAAGAATCCCGAATTTCACAAAATAGAATAAAAGAAGTCAGAACAGATGTCCAAAGACTTTAGGGTACAATTCATGGGGTTGAATTGAACTTCCTTAAGAAAGAAGATACATGTAAGTGGCATAAACTTTTTCCATAGAATGGCATATGCTAAGATACTCGAAATTATAAAAGAATTATAACCCAGATGTCAATATATAATTAAAACTAAGATACTCAAAATTATAGAAGAATTATATAGTAAGTCAATTCATAATCAAACCTCAACATACAAGTACCAAAAAGAAGCTGTATAAACAAGAGATATAAGCAAAATGAGCCAAATAGCAAAGCCCATTCTCTATTATTTGCTTTGCAACCTTCCATTCTAAAGCTGAGAATTCACACCATTGAGTGACTCATCAACTAGCTCAAAATCCTCGCATTCTGTCCAATTTTAACACTAATCACTTTATTAAAAGAGTGCAAAAGTAGATAATTAAATACATGATCAGTAGATCATTAGCTAAAAGATGAAGAAACAGCAAAAAGGATAACAATTAAAAATTCCCAGAGCGAAAAGTGATGACCAATCAAACAATACAATGAAAGGCCCAAAATAGTAGCTGTTCCCTAGTTAATTACAACTAAACTATACTCTAAATTCACACAAGATGGAAGCCTTGAAAACCCTAAATTGCCTTCACTAGCCCATGAACAGTAAAATGTGAATCACAGAACAGTAAAGATCTATACATAATAAACCGGCTTTTCACCAGGATGAATTTTTATCAAAAAAAGTTGAAATTGATGTCACTATCATCCCAACTAACAATGCCCAGTGATGCTTTCGTAAAAGTACATTGCATGCAATTAAAAACGGAAATTAAGAAAAACAAAAGCCACCGATCTAATATTTTCGAAACTCTCTTATTTCAAATGAACTTAATTAATTTCGAAAAAAACGTAATCTACGTTCGATGCATGAGAAAAACTCAATTACCCCGGAAAAAAGATTTCGATAAAAGATGAAAACTAATATTTTTTTAAAATTATATCTGAAACTGTGATAACATGTTCAAAATCTCGTATATTATGATTGCGCGAAGAATGATAAGCAGCAACAGAGATTAACAAAAAAAAATGATTTGGTGAGAGAAACTCATCAAAATTATTCTTTTGTTTCCTCCTTACTCACGTATGCAAAAGGCTGACAAGTGATCCCAGCGGCACGATTGGACAAGGGAGGAATCTCAGCCGTCCGATAAAAAAACCCAGATACACTGTTATCGATTTGAGAGAAGGAAAAAGGTGCTAGCTTTTCCAGGAAATGTCGACCGCACTTCAACGCCAAAAACCAAACAGTACAATCAACACTGCCCCGCCCGTGCGTGCTTCATCGAGATACAAACAGTCCAATAAATGTGAGACATTTCTGAGCTAAAGAAAAGTTTGGGAATTGTTTAGTATCAAAGAAGAGAGATAAAGGTAGGAGCTTTATATATGGGTCGCACCAGGACAGCGAGGAGTTAGAAACGGTACGATGGTCAATCCAATTTCAGCGATAGAGAGAGAATCCCGATTTCGAAATCTGGGCTTCTATTTAATTATAAACTCGCGTCTGTTGAAGAAAATAAAAAACTAAACCCCTGGGGGAGGGGGAGGGGGTGGTGGCGCTGCGGTGACGACGGTGGAGAAAATTGATGATTTCAGGGCTATACTATAACTTGCTTGCATCCCCCAATTGCTATAGGATTTGGAATTACTATTTTACCCTTTTAAGTTAGTTTTATGTCATTTTAATAATTTTTAGATTTTTCTTTTATTTATTTATTTGCACCTTTGTGCATAATATATATTAACATTATTTATAATTTGATATAAAATAAATAAATTTATATTATTTTAAAGAGTTGGTCTTCGACTTCTAATTTTTTTTTTGTGAGAGTGTAAATCAAATTTTGAATGGAATTCATTTTTACACTCATAGAATTTTTTTCGGAATATTATATATATTTTTTATATTTAAATACATATTTTCTTTATGATCGTAATTCTTTGTACACTAATAATATTCCATTCAAAATGCGGGTTGTCTCGTAAAATATGTGAGTCTGTCTCATCCAAATCTTTGTTTTTTTAAAATAAATTTTAATACTCCCTCTGTCCCATTGAAGTAGTACCACTTTTCTTTTTTGTTTGTTCCATAGAATAGTCCCATTTTCCTAAAATGACAAATTTTTTTACACTCACCAATAAAATATTAATTCCACTACACTCACAACCCTTAATTCCCGTGCCGAAATGAAATGAGACTACTTCACCGGGACGGTGGGAGTATTAAATCTAGCACCAATCATATATAATAAATACTTCCTCCGTCCCAAATCTCTTGAGACGTTTGACCAGGCACAGAGGGTAAGAAAAAGTGATTAGAAAAGTTAATGGGGTAGGATTAGTAGGTTAATGATTAGGAGAGATTGTGGGGTATGAGAAATAGTGGGGTAGGAGTAGAGTAGATTTAGTGGGTGATTAATTAATAAAAACTTTCCAAAAAGGAAATATTACAAGTGTTATGGGACGGACCAAAAAGGAAACGTTGCGAGTGTCCTGGGACGGAGAGAGTAATAAATATATTTATTGTTTTTAATCATTTTCAATATCAATATGTACTGTAATTTTAAGAGTGAAAATCATAAATAGTTATTTTTACTATCTAAAAACCTTAAATAGCCACTTTTATGTACACGTTCAAAGGATAGTCATTTTCCCTTAATCCCCTTACTTTATAGACATTTTAACACAAGTCATGAATTAATCAAATAAAATACATATTCTGTCATTTTTCTCAAATGTGTTGGTTCTTTTAGAATTACATTAAATACTAAGATCCCATATGTATTTTTTTTAAATTTATATTTGGTATTTTTTTTAATTTATGATGGTTTAATCCGATTTTATGAATATGTGTTTAGATTTTTTTATTATTATTAAAGTGAGTGCTAAATGCAATTTAAAGTAGAAAGATTTAATGGCTGCAAACAGATTGCAGGATTTGTTTGCAGAATTATTGTTATATATGATATATGATTTTTTTTTTTAAAGAATGTTTTTTTAAAGAAAGTAAATTTCAAACGAGGTAGCAAATATTTAATATCTTCAGCGAGATAAATATTTTAATTATATTAAAAAATTAATTTTCTAAGTATTTTTATAAAATTGCAATTCATAAATGAAATCTCAAATTTATTTACACCCATAAATGAAATCTCAATTTTTTTTATAGATCGTAACCTTAATTAATCGCAAATGAGAATGACTTTGCGATTTAAAAAAAAATTAATTTCCGATTGCAAATCTTATTATTCTATTTCTTAAAATAATGTATTACTATATCTGGAAACTATATTTAGGGGTATAATCGAACAATCAAGTAGAATTGTGCTCAATTCAAATCGTATAGTATCGAGCCGAGATTTGAACTTTTTATTCTGAAGTTCACAAACTCTATCGAGTTTCGACAAATTTTCTAAATTTAAAATATTCATTACTATTAATTTTGAAAAATATATATTTATTCCAAATTTAATATTATATTCATGCTCTCTTTCAAAATTTTCTCATTATTCAAAAGAATTATCATTATTGTTACCCGTAAATCATGAAAATATTACTTTTATAAAATTAAATGTTTTATATTTTTACTAATTTTATTTCACGAGTCGAATACTATGATGCTCAAATTTAGTTTGTTTAATAAAAAAAACTTTGCTAAATAAAATTGAACAAACTTTTATCGAGTTGATATCTGAATAGTTCATGAACAAGTTAGTTCATCTACAGCTCTAACTTTTAATTGAACGAAAAAATTATTTTTACTGGATATTCATTCTTTTATATATACAGATATAGATTTTGAGAAAAAAAGTGTGATTTATGTTTATAAATTTAGGGAGCAAGATAAGAGTAGGGGTATTTTTGCAAAAATAGGAGAAACTTCTCCAACTTCGGATACGACATGTCTTGATATGTTTTTTGCAACATCAGAGGTCCAAATTATGCAATCACAATCACATCTACTGTGTTTCTTGTCTCAACAAATATTTTTTATTCTAATAAATTTGAGTTTATATTAATATCATTAATTTCAGTGCATTACTCCATCCATCTTAATTATATGATCAAATCTATTTTTACGCGCAAATCAAAAAAATTATGTAAGAAAATATATACTTACCAAACTTTTGACGTTACTTTCATTTATAAAGGTAATTGATTTCTCTTTACAAAATAATTTGTCACTTATATTTTATCAGTATTAATTGATATTCCCTCCATTCCGATTATATAGTCCGGATTACTATTTTAGGGTGTTTCAATTATATAGTCCAATTTTTATATTTGATATTGTTTTTATATGATCATTTACCATTACATCCTTGAATAATCTTGGAAAATGAGTATATGAAATGCAATACTATGAAAATGAGAGGTCAATTAATGTTTTAAATAAGGGTAATGTTGGAAGTTTGTTTAAATATTAAATAATTTTTTACAAACGTGCTAAATTAAACTGGACTATATAATCGGAATGGATGGAGTATTATTTTTAGTATACTAATTTTAGTTCCAAGATTATCATGATCATATTCATAAATTATTTTAAAAAGTAATACTCCCTCCGTCCCGCTACAATAGACCCAATTCATTTTGACACATTAATTTCGAAGTTAGTGTTTAATAGCTAATTGTGGTTAATAATAAAATATGCAATCGTAATTAACTTATTTAAGACTTAAACAAGTTAATTATGATTGCCAATTTTATTATTAACCACAGTTAGCTATTAAACAATAACTCCAAAATTAATGTATCAAAATGAAAAGAGCCTATTGTAGCGGGACGGAGGTAATACTAAATTTGAAAAGTTGATTATAAAACTTCCTAAAATAATAATATGAATCATTTTATTGAGACCCGAGTACTAAATGACTTGGAGCTTTTTCAAGAACCATGACACATTAATGATGAGCAAAAGACAATTTTGTATTCACAAATTCATCAGAATTTTATGCCCACATTAATGATGTGGATATTTGATTTCCATACCATCATCCATGACATTGTCCTCCATTTAATGAATTCAACCATGCCCATTTTGGAATTTCAATAACTACTATAATTGACTAAATATGTAGGGTACAAATAAGTGTACAATTTCCATATTTCTTTAATGCTAGCTAAGTGTGTTTTTGCTGTTTATATAAGTGTGTTGTACTTTTTTTTTTTTTTTTTAAGAATACTTAGATGAATATTTTCAAGAATACTACATTTAAAATGTTGTATAAAAGGAAGAGGTTTTGGGTTTGGACGAGCGTTCAAGATCAAATCTTATAAAAATCTTAAATTCAGTCTTGTTACTGACTTCCAAAATAATAAATTTATATGGCAAAAACAATTCATGGAAATAACCTTGATGGCTAATGAAGCATTATAAATTTGAATTTGAACTAAGTTCTAAAGATTAAGGGGGCGTTTGGTTTAACTGTCGGGAATCACTATGAGTATGGGTTTGATAGTAAAGGGAATGGGTATGAGTTTGTTTTTTGGGAATTATTCTCAATTCTGATGTTTGGTTTATGAGATGGGTTTAGAAATTATTTTCAATTTTGATGAGTGATTTTTTTAAGTTTATAGGTTTTGAAAATAATTAAAATATTATATAAATAATAATTAATTTAAGAATAGAAAATCAAGAAAATAAAATTATATGAAAAATAAATAAATAATCTATTTTTCTTATTTATTTTATAAAATATAAAATTATAAAATCAAGATACAAAATAAATGATTAATTTAATATTATTATAATTATTATATATTAAAAAGAATAATATATAGTAATATAATATTATAATATTTTAGAATAATATTATAAAAATAAATAAATAATTATAAAATATCATGAAATAAAAAATAAATAATTTTGGTAACGAAATTTGGGAATGAGAATGAAACCCACAATTTTGGAGGGTTTTGGTGATTCCCAAGTATTTTGGTATCATTTCCATTTTTCGATTCTCATACCCTCCAACCACACAACAGATTTCGGAATCATTTCATTTCCTCATTACGAAACCCACCAACCAAACGGCCCATAAGTTGAGTAGTTTATAGTCACCAATCATATTTGTTTCTTCATTAAAAAATGACAATTAAAGAAAACTGTGAAAGAAAAAAACTCCACCAATCCATGTGAATGTGATACTCCCTCCTCCGTCTCATTATAATTGTTATGTTTCTTTTCGGCACGAAAACTAAGAATTGTGAGTGTAGAATGAGTTAGTGAGATTAATATTTTATTAAGTGTGAAAAGGTTGTAATTTTTAAACCCAATTTAATAAGTGTGACAATTTAAGTGGGACGAATGAAATATTAAAGATAGAGATGGTTGAACTCATAAAGTAATGAATGATTTGTGACTAAACATGTGTCTTAAAAAACTTTGTTAATTGCAACGGCAAAAGACATTTTAGGTTTCATCAAATCACATCATCAACCATAAAGTACTTGTCTAATCAGTTAGGGTTAGATACTTTAAGCTATAGATTATGTTGGAAGCTAAGAACAAGGGCTTTAGGTTGTAATTATTGAATTGTGTAATTGTTGTTTGATCTATATAACTTTAAACTATCATCCTGAATTGATAATAATCCATAAAATTTATACCATACATCCGTTAGACAAGCAATAGAATAACTTGGAGAAAAAAAAAAAAAGATAACAACATTTTATGGTGGTTAAATTGTTTATGCTCTCATTGGAAAAGAACAAAGCCCATTTATTATAATTGATGACAAAGATTTTTAAAACCCATATGATTCTTGAGATCTTGACCTACATCTTTTATTTGAAATCACAAATTTAAGATCCAAGATCAAGTTGTAATAGTTTAAAGGCAATTAGGGCATATTCTATCCCCAACCACAGATTAGATATCACATCTCCAAAAAGATAAAAATAAAAAAAATAAAGTTAAAAGGGGTCCCCAAAACTTTAGTGTCATTTCAATTGAAAAATGTGACATCAACTTTAGGCAATTTGCAAGTAGTGACTAAGACACTAATGGTGGCCAACATCCCAACATACACAAGTACACAACAATGTCTTGACAAGAAACGTGTCTCCATCTTCTTGAATTTAGGCGACGTTTTATGATATTTCGATCCAACATAGTCACAACAAAATTAAATACATATATTTTTTTTTCGTATAAATTGATTTATTTAATCTCACAAACTCGATATTCCCGTAGGAATTTCAAACCCATAACTCTGAAATATATGAATTAAAATCTCAAACGAAAGAGAAAAGTTATTTCTTTTAGAGGGAATGGATGAGAGAGAGAGAGCTTGAGGATAGCTCCCCAAGCTGTCTTGAATTTTTGTAGTAAGATTCGATTTCTCTCAACATTATTTACCTAATCAATTGCCTGATTCCGACAGCCAGATCAATGTCGCATTTCGAGGACAATTTAATCCATTTTATTTTATTGTATTTTTTAATTCCATACAATTGCAATAAACCAATGTGCGTGTAACAGAGAGGTGGTCCATAAACATAACTGAATGAAATAAAATACTAATAAATCTCAATTGAATTTAAACTTGCTTATTTATAATCGTCCACAATCTAAGCCCCATCAAAACTGCAAAGGGACTCCATTATGGCCTGCTTTACACGGCTAATATTCAAATATTCCCTCCGTCCCAAGAAAATTGTCCACATTTTCTTTTTCGTCTGTCCCACAATATTAGTCCACATTCCTAAAATAGCTAACTCTCCACACTCATCAATAAAATATTCATCACACTAACACTCACTACCACTCACATGTATTGGTCATCGTGCCCGATCAAATGTGGACAATTTGACCGGGACGGAGGGAGTATTATTTTCTTTTCAAAAAAAAAAAAAACTTAGTTTAAAGTCACAATAACTCCATTAATGTGTTAAGAAAGTAAAAATCATGCAAGAAAGATCAGCACTAGGCAAAGGCAAAAGTAAGACCATATGCATAACTCAGATATAGCTGTAATACATACAAAAACGGCCGGTTTAAGGGATTAGTCTACCATTTGTTGAGTTGAGATCAATCTCCATCATCCCGCCAAACATTTTCAAATCTGAAGAGAGCCTAGGCAAGAAGGAGAGTTCTTGCAAGGACCACCTTCACAGTAGGCTGTGTTCCTCTTACAAAAATAGGTTGACCTCAGAAGTAGGTGTGCGGCAAAGTATCACATCTTGAAGCAGCAATTTTCCAGCATCAGTCTGATGCTCTACATGATCACTCTGGGACCATGAGAGGCTGCTGTGGCTGTGGCTGTGATTTCTGTTGGCCTTTCATCTTCAGCATAGCATAGCATGATTCCAAGATATATCTTACATCACCTGTGATCTTTCTTGCTTTTTTTCAGCATCATGGACACATGGTCAATATAGCCATGACGTACTCCATTCCCTCCAAGCATCCACTGCAGAGCCTCAGCTGCAGCGTCTTTTTCCGCTAGCTTCTTGTTGTTGCAAGGCTGCCCCATAATCTGCATACCATTGAATTCAACTGTTGAACGAAATTGGCCGTTCTTTAGCTGCTTAGTTTTGTAGGTGGGTGTGCTATAGCCTGCCCGTGTCAGCAATGTCTGTAGCTGGCTCTTAGAGTTATCACCTCCGGGACCACTCTCTGGATTGTGTATTAAAGCAGGCTTTTGTGCTGCTGCTGTAGAGGGTAGCAAAATCTGACGGTTAAACACAAATCTGCCACCACACTGATCTTCAGAGATCAGCAGACGTATTGCAGATATGAGTTCATGATATGAGTGGATGTCCATATTGGGATTTAAGAGCTGCACAAATTGTGGATCAATTATCAGCATAGGTCTCTAATAAATGAAAACCAGAAACATACAAATTTGAGTTTTTACTTTCGAGTTGCCAAAGCCACATAATATCATGAGAAAACTGGAGTTTAACCGATAATAGATGGTATCACTACCTTGGTCTGAATTAATTCATTAAGTTCCTG
Organism: Plectranthus barbatus; assembly: GCA_026898455.1. Taxonomy (NCBI): domain Eukaryota; kingdom Viridiplantae; phylum Streptophyta; class Magnoliopsida; order Lamiales; family Lamiaceae; genus Plectranthus; species Plectranthus barbatus. Next base: position 392,887 of record JAPKLW010000412.1, read on the forward strand.
CCTCAAACTCTGGAACATTTCTGCCAGAGTAGGATCCATAAAAAACTCCAAGTACCCACCCAACATCTTTAAGTGGCCATTCTGTGAAAGCATAAACTATTGCCGTCAGCATTATATGTTCATGGCTAAAGATACCACGATCATTATTATAACAGATCTGCAGGCTTATTTTGAACCGTAGTTGGGGAAAGAAAAATAACAATGAAGATTGAGGATTTTACCATTTCGCCTTTCAAGATGTCTCCACCAAATAAGAGAAGCATGGAATCAGATACAGCTGTTGAATCGCGAAGGAAGACAGAGTTCACTTTGATCTTTTCATTAAAAACAAGCCATGGATATGGTATTCTGGAGTCACGTGCATTGACAGAGTTCTGAGACAATTTAAAGACCAAAAGTCTATTAGTTAGAACTAGAAGTCCAAAATCTCAAAACAATTAGGGACATCAAGCTTGCTGGATACTTACAGAGTGTAAAAGCACATTGCCATCTTCCATAGTTTTCAGGGAGAAGGATCTTTCATTGTGCTGTCAAAGAGTTCAAATCAGGTAAATGAAAATGAAAAAAGTAGGGAATATTGATCAACACTTCAGGAAACTATGCAGAATAATGTAGTTGTTAAAAGGCTCAAAAAGATTACTTTGCCAGTCAGATTTCTTGTAGTAAACTAGCAAGAACACAGCCAATAAAACACATCACCAAATACAAAAAACACAACATTTTTGACTAATCAACATCATGCTTACCACAACAGAGCAAATCCCTGGATACAAGCCATAACATATAACTGCACGGAGAAGATTCTCATCATAGCTCCAGACGTTATAAGTAATCGGGTTGCTATCCACAAGTCCTGTGTCCTTGAGCAAAGAGTAGAACTCCTTACGAAGGGAATCAATAGCTTTCATTGACTGTGCAGACAGAAAGTTTTTCCAACAATATTCATGTGCAGTGAGATCTCTATCAGCAACTTTCCAGCCCTCATATGCCCGGACAAGGGCAAGATGGTCGCTAAAATCATGTGAAAACTGCGCTTTCGCTGCCTCCGCAAGCTAAAACATGAAAATAATAATTATTTCACCATTATACCTTAAGACGTCAACTTTGCATGTTCAGCAGTAAATGGCACGTGAGCAGATTAATAGATCATTTCATTTTATGATATTATAGACAAAACGATCATATATAGGTCAAACTTTCAGCAACGTCTGATGCCATTTATGGTAGGGAACTACATCAAAACTCACACATTTTGAGGCAGAATTACAACACATTTGGATTTACGTAGAACCCCAAGTATGATCCAGCGAAAAAGAAATGTTAGTAACTTAGTAGTAAGGCCCTTTGAGCCCCGGTTCATGCGCTTTCTAAGAACAATAGTTAATCCATGAATGTTCCTTACATCCTTTTTATCCAATGGAGCTAAGAAAGGATCACGGACACTTAGACCACTGACAACACTTAATATTGGGTCCAAGCAGTTAAAAATGACACCTAGTATAAGCATTTTCCCAAGTTTGGGCTCCATGGGAAGCATTGTCAAGTAGCGACCTGCAAAAATAAATCAGGCAAATTTATAAGTGAATCCATGTCATTAAATAGCCATAAAATGGATGATAAAGTAAAATGCTTCTTAACTTACCCAAAACAGTCAAATTCTCATTCCCATCTAAAGCCCCAATAATCTTCAGATATTCTATAGCATTTTGAACCTAGCAAACAAGATAAGAAATTATAACAGCCTGGCTCATGGAACAAGTAAATAATCATATAACAACATAAAGGCTTAGAGATATGTGAAGTTATCATTTAAATTGATTTTTTTATGAAAAGAATTTGTGAATACACTGCAGATAAAGCATATTACAGCTGACATGCAGACAATGACAAATATATGAGATGAAAGAATTACAGCAAGGTATTCTGGTGACTGCAATGCCCTCGATAGAAACTCATTGATACCGCCAAGCTTCAGACTCTTGATTTGCAAACAAAGGGATTGCAGAGGAGTCCTCAGAATCTCAGGTAGTTGATATTCTGCAAAAGCATCAAATACGCATTTTGGATAGAGATGGTAGCATTCTCCTGGCTGGACACGCCCAGCTCTTCCTCTTCTCTATTTAAAAACACCAAAGAGGATAGAGTTAGAAGAGGAAATAAAAGCAACCCAATAGATTATTGAAAAAAATATTACTAGAACCTCGCATTAAAAATAATATTAGCATGCTCCAAAACCATTCCAGAAAAATCAGGTAACACTTAAAACATCTAAGTCCTCTAAGCAGGAGTTCTCTATGAGTATGTTCCATGCCAGGTTCACAGTCAAAAGTTGATTGGTAAATTTTATTGGCAGTCAACATCCAAAAGTAAAAAAATATTTATATTAGATCTCTGCAGTAACAATAATTTGTTAGCTTTAATATGTTCTTTGATCAAATTGAGAAAAAGGAAGCATGTTGCACTATTATTTTACACAACACATCAAAAGAATCTTGCTTTTGTTTAAGAACCAAGTAACTTAAGGAATTAGTAGCCATGGCTGACCAGTCAAACATAAGCTCACCAGCACGTACTTGCTTAGCTGAAACCTTTGAGATCCAGGAAGGAAGCAAACAAGGAGTATTGTTTAGTGCATCATATGAAGTCTCTTTTGCCTTTCCGCAGTCTATAACAAAGACTACATCATCAATAGTAATGCTAGTTTCAGCAATATTTGTGGCTAGAACAATTTTTCTTATGCCATCTTCAGGTCTGTCAAAAATCAATTTCTGCAATATCGAAGGTTAAAAAAGTAAATTGACAGCCAAAAACGTGAGAAATAAGCTTTATTACATGCATTTCGCACACAGATTGCTACACAGTTGAAAAGAAAAATATTGGACTTATATAAGATGAAAAATCTCATTTCTTCTGAATGATCAAGCAGCCTAGTTCCAGAGAAAATTTGAACTAGCAAATTAATGAAATAGAAAAAATTTCAGATGGTGTACATGCATGATGTTAATCATTATATGCCAAGACATTACCAGCTAAAGAAACTTTAAGCCATTAAACAATGTGAGAGGTCACCTGGAATTATCAGATCACATGACAAAGTCAATAGACGGTCATGGAAAAAGGTTAAAGGACAAAATCTAACCAAATTGATTTCAATATTTCCTTGTTAGTTTGAGGATCTGCATATCTGAAAGGGGAGGACTAAATCTCTAAAGGTTAGTGGTCCAGCCTATAAGATTATGCATGCTCCTAGTCTTATCAGTTCAGATATGATCTTTAGCAAATACATGGTTTCTTAGAGCGATAAAGAAGGCAAAACATTCATGGAAACAAATGAACCAATTTATATATGCAGACATTAAATGGTTCAACATTAACCAACTTGATTGGCATTCAAAAGACAGAATGCACATGTAACAAGTAATATTCAAATAACCTGTTCTGCACTGCCCATAGAACCATGGCATGCCAATAACAAAACACGATTCGTATCTCCTAGTATAGGATGAGCTTGAAGCTTATCTTTCAGAGAAGTTATGTCATCCCACCCAGTCATGAACACTAAAACAGCACCTGGTCTTTCATCTTCACATATATTGCATAGAAGATACTCTATAAGGTTGAAACCAAGACAATCTGGATTCCAGCAGGACAGAGACTCCCTTGTCGAAGCACTATAATCCTTGAAGTCAGCAGCACTAAGTGTCTCCTGATTCATATTCATAGAAATTGTTTATATCCCCAAAGGACACAAATGCATGATTCTGCCGGCATATCAAGAAGAGTATATTACCTCAACTGCAGAAGCAATTTGGCTCTTTCTCTTTCTTGGTGTTTGTTTGCTCATCTTCCATGTCCTATCCATACCATAATCATCTATTTGATTATGAGGGGTCAACTTGTATCCAGTTGTCTCCAGAATACTTTCTAAGAAATGGATCTTAACCGGATAAGTGAAGCCCTAAAGCAAATGATAGTGAAAAATTAGGGCATCTTAAAATTTTCCTATCATTTTAGAGACGCCATGAAATTTAAAATATAATTCAGCATATGAAACTATTTCCCAGGAACTAGACACATAAAGTAGCAAAAAAAGAGAAACTAATTCTTGATGATGACTGCTACTAGCCACTAGGACATTAGGATTCTTGTCGTTCTTTGACTTCATAAACCAAATTGATTTCACTACACAAGGCACTGTAACAAATACAACAAGCATCCCAAATACTAATCAAATCATTCATTAACAACCCAAACAACTGTCAGATTATACTCCAACCAGATCTAACAGTGAAAATTGCAACCCGGAACTTCATGGAGAACAGTATTCAACGTTTTCTGAACAACTCGATACTCTTACTACAATAGACTTTTAGATGCATGCAAAACTACATGTTGGAAATCAGTCAGCTTTGCTCTTTAAAGAGAAAAGGAATAGATCAGAAGATACAAAATTTGATATCACCCACACCACATAAATATAAGAGGGACACCGACCAACATCAACAAAGAAAACTACAGTAATGTGCTGTATATAGACAAACTAGTAGCGTCAGGTTAAAAAACTGTCCCTGAAACATCAACCCATAATCCATCTCTCTGAAAAAAATGCTCTAGCGTTAATGTTGTCGCAATTTTGTATTTTTAGATTCTCATTGACTTAGGTATTTCACAATATTTACATATTTTATGGGGTAGTTGCACATGTTTTCCCAAGTTTTTATCATCCAAATACTATTGTCAAAGTTTAAATTGAACAATTGACCAATTCTTCTCACACCCAATGTTGTTACGATACCTCCCAATTTACAGAATATTCATAGCTCAAAAGGGAGAAATACTGCCCAACCATGCACATTTACCAAGATTTGGCCAGGTTTCCTGAAAAAGTTCTATATATGAGATGATGGAATAGAGAGGGGAATAAAACAGACACTAACAGGGATTTGGACCATTGGAGCACCACCAAAGTATCTCGAGAAGAGTTCTGCATCTAAGGTTGCACTCATCAAGATGAGCCTTAGTTCTGGACGACGAGGAAGAAGATCTTTCAAAACAATAAGTAGAAAATCTGCCAACAAACATTAAAAGAAGTAAGAATGAGTTTTACCCTGTTACATTTGCAAAGTGAGATTTACAGAATACCTTCATTTATCCCACGCTCATGAATTTCATCAACAAGAATATGTGTTACTCCCTTTAAGCTTCTATCAATCAATAATCTGCGCAACAAGATGCCAGTTGTGCAGAAGAGGAGGTGGGTGTCCCTTCCTTTCATACCCTCTAGCCGAACTTTATATCCAACCTGCCAAGAGATTACCAGGAGCATGGAACATATGCAACTTTAAAAGGCTGAAAATTGTCACTGTAAGGTGAAAATGAAGATTGGACGCTCACTGTTTCCCCGAGTTTCTCCCCCCTTTCTGCGGCAATCCTCTCAGATACAGACATGGCAGATATCTTTCGAGGCTGGGTACATATAATATTGCACATGGCCCCACGCATAGAGTCTATCTCGGACTCCAAAATAAATTGGGGAATCTGCGTAGTCTTGCCACAACCAGTTTCACCAGATATGATGACAACCTAAAAAAGTTCAAATTGCCATTCATAATCACCACCAAAGAGAGAGAACTTCAAGGCTCCACCGTGAGATAAAATGTCATTTGTAATCATCACGATTAAGAGTTCAAAGACCAATGATTTTTTGCAGTTACATAACTTTTTTGCAAATAAAATAAGTCAACCACTTGAACCATGCATTCTGGCACTGGTCAAGGAGAATGCATTATAGGTGGAGAAAAAAAAGATATCTAGGAAATGCATGGATTCTCTCAGACGATGAAAAAGAAAAACGCTCTATGTAACTCTTTGTGCAATGTGTTAAAACTTAAAATGTCCGCAAACAGAAACAAAATTGATGTCTTAGTCTAAAAATGATGTAAACTCACTGGAAAATACGGAGAAGAAAACCAGTATTACATGGAAAGCAAAGACCAGCAGCAACAACAGGTGAGTTAAGCTAAATTCAGTGGCCTGATGGCTGATACTAAGTAGATTCAGCTTGCAAAAACAGCTACATGAAAGGATTATAATGACAATTCATTATTTGACTAAAACAATTGATTGGATGACAATGTTTAGGCAATAATCACCAATGTTGAATCACTCAGACTCTAAATACCTGGTTCTGTGAAATGGCACTTAACAAATAATCCTTCTCCTTATAGGCAGGGAGACTACAACGGAATTCCATCATCTTTCTCCCTTCAGGAGATTCCTGTAACCAATAACGATTATGATATGATGGTTACGCCACATTCAATATCAATAACACTCAGGCGATCAAACAAATATGGTAATGGAAACACTTGATGTCAAATTAGAAGTAAGATCAAGAAATCAAACTTTATTAAGTTTATGATTACATAGTCTAAAAATCAGGTCAAGAAATTAACATAAAATTAATACATCAAACCTTCCAGTTGTGTTGCTGATCATGCATCAGCAGACTTCTTCTCCAAAGAATTTTCTCCATGGCACTGTTACTGTTTGCAAGTGGCTCTGGCTGCTCAAAAAGACTATCCTCCATAGCAATACTGGCATTACTGGTTGATCTTGAAAAGATATCAAAACTCTTGTGCTTTCCAGAAATGTAGTTCACAATATAAGCATCCACACGCTTTTGCAAACCAGGAGCCATCATCACCTAAAAAAATCCCACCAAACTGAACCATATAAACAGAGACTTCCCTGGAGTAAACTTATCTACTCAGAGACTCGGAGCCTCTTTTTCTCTTTCTGATTTTTTCAGAAGCTTTCGCTTCTCTTAATATTCATCATCCGAGAGTTGAAGATAAGGGTAGACAGTACAACTTAATTTTTAAAAACTTAGAAAAATCTTGTATCCATTACAAGAAACAAAACATCTCAGTAACTGCTAATACTAGACAAAGAAATGAAAAATATCGTGAAAATGGCTCAAAAAAGCAAGTAAGAAACATTAAGTTAATAAACGAGGAAGCAAAATATCAAAAGTAAGTACCTCCCTCTGGGGACGCTTGTCATCAAGATCAAACCGATACTGCGGCAATGGAATTTTACTGACAACTACTGCCTTGGTATATCGATGGCTGTTCAATAAATGTCTTAAAATTTGTAAATAAAAAGTTTCAAACAAAGGAGTCGAATAAAACCACATAACAAATACCTATATAAGCCCATTCTGATAGCTAAAGCTCCTATTTGTTCAAAATCTCTTCTATCTTTTTTTTCTCTTGATATTAGCTCTTGTTTATCTTTATCGCGTAACAGGGTATTCAACCTCCATTTCCATGAATCTACATTCTCAGAGGATGAAGCACCCTATATTCCAAGAGCAAGACAAAAATTGTACAAGCAAGTTACATGAAAGTACCAACAGAAGAAGGAAATACAGTTGCGAATACACAAATAAGCGTACAGGTTGCGCCGAAAACTCAAATTCAAGATTGGAAACTAGCTCGGTCGCCTCTCCACGGCCAGAATTTTCCTTCTGTTGCTGCTTTTGGTATTTATGAGGTGGCAAATAAGGAAAAGATTTTGCGGTGTCACTGTTAGTATTTCTGTCAACTTTTGCACCGCTAAAGGACCCTTGCTTCTCAAGATCACTGTGAGTAGTTACATTCATAGGCTTGGAACCGGTGGTGGCGGAGGAGGTGAAGATGGTGCTCGCAGAGCGGAGGCGCTGGTGCGGAGGGACGTAAAGCGCGCCATCAGAAGACGGCGGCTGGTCCTTCATTCTGAAAAGTAAGTGCGGCGATGGTGATGGCTGCGGCCGCGGTGGACGTTCGGCGGAGTGAAGTTTTAGGGTTTTGGAGTAGAAATTAAAAGGGGGGAGCCGGAGGAAATGGATACTCATGCAAAGAGGAGAGTGACCAGAAAAGTCGGCGTAACTGATATTCCGGATATTCCGGTGGGTTTTAGTCGGAGCCGAAGAGAATTGGCTGGCGCCTTCACCACGGCAGCGAAAGGATGTATTTCGACGCAACTCCGAGTGATGATCGGAGCGTAACGATTTGAGGTGGACGTGAGGCGCACGTGCAAAAAAAGAATTTTGAAGGATTACAATTTTTGTTAAATCATTTTTCCTTTACCGGTTTAATAAAAAAAATTCAATTTTCCTTATACCAATCATTCTCGAAAAACAATGTGTCAACTAATCATATTTTGTAAAAAAAGAATTATAAATAATTGATTTTTAATATTTAAAAAAAAATATATCGGCCGATTTTTTTCAAATCTATCCAGACTCGCAAAAGAGTGAAATTCGACAACAATGAATCAGCCATTTGACAGGTGACAAATATTTTTGTACACTATCATATTAGGAGAGAAAAAAACTAGGAGTTTTTGGTAGAAAACCACTGCTGTGTGAGATTATGAATCTAAATATGGTAAACGATGAATTCTTTTCTTAGTTCCAAATTGGTACATCAAGCCAGAAAAAAATTGCTTAAAATGATACAACATGCCCTCAACATTGTCTCCAATCTTATACAGATTCAAATTAGGATACATGTTACTCACCTGTCACAACTCATAAGTTATAACTTTATTATTCAAAGCACTAGATATTTCGGATCAAAAAAAGTGCTCCTGCCGTCGACACGCAGCACCAGAAGACATCACAACTACGGCAAAAAGAGCCCACCTCAGTAAGTGTAGCCCTTCACAAACATTCCCTTCTTAGCTTCCTCGTTCTCTCCCTCTGCGGAGTATTTCCCAAGTTGTGCCAGCGAGTTGGCCTTTGCACGCACCAAGAGTGCTTTCTGTCCAGCTTCTACATTCTCTGGACGGCCCTGCCATGCTTTCAGCACCGAGTTCTGCAGAGCTCGTGCATATGAGAAGGACACGTGCCACGGGTTGGGGCTCTGGTTCATTGCGTTGAGGTTCAATGTAGCTTCAACTTCGGATTGTCCTCCTGACAAGAACTGGAACCAGAAGAAGAGGTGATTTGAAGTCCTTCGAGATTATCAAGTATTTTGCAGAGTGAATACATAACCATAATTGATAATGGGGCATGATATAGTACCATGATTCCTGGGACGGCGGGAGGCACTCTTCTTCTAAGCATGGTCAGAGTATGCTTGGCAATGGTCTCTGGAGAAGCCTTTACTTTGTGTTCGGCCCCCGGCGTTACCATGCTGGGTTTGAGTAGGATCCCTTCAAATGTAACATTGTTCTCCGCCAAGTAGTAGAAAACCTCAGCCCACACTCTCTCAGCTACTTCAAGAGTTCTCTCAATTGGATGGTCTCCATCTAGAAGAATTTCAGGTTCCACAATAGGCACAAGGCCATTATCCTAAATTTAAACAACATACGGATCAGTTTAAAACAAGTTTACTGCTCCAATTGTAAAATCACAGAGACAATTTGAGTAAATAGTCAAAAGAAATATCTGAAAGGCGAGAATATTAAACTTTGTAGAACCTAACAAATCTGTACCTGTGAAATTGCAGCATAACGAGCAAGACCCCAAGCTGCTTCTTTAACAGCTAATGCAGAAGGACCACAGGGTATGCTTACGACAGTTCTCCTAATTACACAGATGGAAAGGCAATGTCATGATTGAGTCAATCACTTGTAATCCCAAGAAAATAATGAGAAAAAGTAGCAACCATTTTGCAAAGCGAGCCCCTTGCTTATAGTATTCAGCAGATCGGGAAGCCAATCCATCTAATCCCTGGCACCAAGATTCATTGTTTGATCCTGGTAGTGGAACCAAACCCTGCCAAATTGGGGAACCAACAAAGAAAAAAGTAAGCGTGTGAGGGAAGTATAAAACAAGCCTTTACTCTGGTGCAAAATCACGAGCAATTTGATAGTCAATGAGGAAGATGTTTTTCTGAGAAACACAATAAAGCATGCAAATATTTAACTTCATACTGATCTCACCTTATCAACTTTGATACCAGGAACAATATTCTGATCACGTAAACAGTCCACAAATGTCTTTCCATCTGTGGTCGACTGGTAAAGAGTCTCTTCAAAGAGAATAGCACCAGAAATATACTCACCCAAGCCAGGGGTTGTCAAAAGGAGTTGCCTGTACGCCTGCCTGTTTGTTTCCGTGTTGTCAAGTCCAATGGACGCCAACCGCTTGCCACATGTTGCATTTGATTCGTCAATTGCAAGGATACCCCGACCAGGTGATGCAATAGTTTTCTATTTCCAACACAAAATAGAAACCAATTATCAAACTTCTTTAAAAAGTAAACAGGTGATGATTTACTGCTGAAGTCCATAAAGTTTGCTGTTAACAAGAATTTACAAGGTGGCTATGCAACTTGTACAAATATTGGAACACTTTCTATAAACCCAGTGATACACACTAGCTCTCACCAACCCAAACAGTAGTGCAAGCACGTGACTGTACCTAATGGATCCATTTGCAAGCACGTGGCGGTGATGCCCACTAGCACTCACCAACCCATTTTATATAAAGGAATAATCTTAAAATAGTTAAATATTCAACTATTGCAGTCAACCAAAACTTTATTAGGAGAAACCGAAGCGTAGAAGAACAGCGTGAATCATGCTCTCACAAGTCACGATCATATATGAGAAAACAGTTGTTTATTACCTCAAATTCAATAACGCTTAGCATATTTTAGCAATTACAGAAAACACATCTGGAGTTGCACCAATGGACATCGTAATATACTAAAGCAGGACATTCATAACGATTTAATTTAGATCTAAAGATGGAGGAAAAAAAATCGAAACACATAAACGACAGCAGATCATAAACAAAAAAATTGAGCAAGTTCATTGTGAACCTTCAATCCAGCTGTCCTAAAAAACAAATTTTAAAACGTATAACACAATTCAAAATTATACTTTGCCATCCTATTTCCTGAGTTACAATATCAACACAGACGGCAACATCATCCATGCCGGAAAAACACCGCAACATAACTTATCACTCAATCAATCAGAAGCTACGAACAAACGGAGGAATCGCTTACGGCTGTTTTGACGAGTTCGTCGGTGTACGATCCAGCGCGGATGACCGATACGCGGCGGTTGGAAAACGCCGCAGCCGATCCAGGGCGCGAGTTCACGGACTGGTGGCCAGCGATCCACGATGAGCCGGCGGCGTTCAGTTTCACCAAACTGGAGCAGGCCATCACTGGTTTATTCGGCTGATTAGAGAGAAAAAGAGAAGGTTTCGTGCGAGAATTTGGATGGGAGTGATGGTTTAAAGAGAAGCTCTTGAATAAATGGGGAAAGAGTTGTTTTCTGCTTTTTCTTGGAGAGTCCGCGCTGTAGTCTACAGTTGGACAAATACGGCTGCGGATCTACCAAACAACGACGCCGTTGTACTTGTACTACTCTAACTAAGGCTGCTTATGAAATTACATCGCTACCCTTGTGATAGCACCATTTTCGTAACCGAAGCGTTTGATTTAACTGTCGGAAATTTTTATACTTAGAGGTGGCCACGGCCCACGGGCCGGTTCCAGTTTGGCGGTTCCAGAAAGGTGGAACCGGAACGGGCCCTTGAAAAAATGGTTCCGGTTCGGGTTTCGAATCGGAACCAGCGATTCGACGAATATATATTTTTTTCGGCGACACATTCGTTGATTTTTAAATTTTCAAAAATTTTATCCTAGCGGTTCAACGGTTCGAAACCATTTTTTATTTTTATTATTTAATTTTTTTTCGACGGTTCGGCGGTTCCAAATCGCCGGTTCCGATTAGGGGGTGAAACCTGAACCGGTCCGTCCAGACAAGGTTCCGGTTCTGAACCGTCTGTGACGGTTCCGGTTCGGACGGTTCCGGTTCGAATTGGCCACCTCTAACTATTGGTATGGGTTTGCTAGTAGAGATAATGGGTATGGATTTGATTTTTTGGAATCATTGTGATATTTGGTTTACGAAATGGGTTTTGGAATCATTTTCAATTGTGATGATTTATTTTTTAAGTTTATCAGTTTATAAAATAATTAAATTATTATACAAATAATAATTAAATTTAATAATAAAAATAACAAAATAAAATCATATTAAAATAAATAAATAATCAATTTATAAATGTTTTATAAAATATAAAATTAAAATACAAAATAAGTGATTGATTTTATAATATTATTATTATAATATATTAAAAAGAATAATATATAATTATAATAACATAAAGTATTATAAATAATATAATTATAAAAATATAGTAAAAAGAAAAATTAAATAAATAAGAAAATAATTATAAATAAAATAAATTAAAAAATAAGAAATAAATAAGAAAATATAATCATATTAAAATAAATAAATAATATATTTATATTCTGATATAATTTAGTGCCCGAGGTTAACACAATGGTGTCAAATATAGTAAAATACAAAGGTTAGATACACGCAAAACAGAGTATTTTAACACACGCGGAAGCTAAAGAGTTTGACACAGCGGAAATAATTGTTCGAAGGTTTATAAATTATAAACCCTCGAGAGCCACACGACAAATAGTTTTCACTTTTCAAAACAAGGTTTTTACAAGTGAAGAACAAAATACTAAACAAGATAGAAATTTTCCTAAGTTCACTCCTTAGAAAAATTCCTACGAAAACGATCCAACACTAATACACACGATACAACCCAAATGTTCATCCACCGTAGGATTCACTCTCCGGAGATGGATTCCACAACTCGATTGTATTCTTCGTGCGCTTGATGAAAGATTGGGAGAAAACGTTTCAGCCTAGAGATCTCGTATGAATGTGTCTAACCTCTGATCCGCACCTTCTCTAGTCTTCCTCGTCTCGTATTTATAGAACTTGGAGCACACGAGCACTTCTTCCACTACTTGGTAATGGATCGTGTCTTCTTCCACGTCTTTACCTGTTCATACAACAAAAAATGAACTCCCACTAACTCACGTGGGGGTTAGATAAAGATGTAGAGGTGCTCCCTATTATTTAGGAACTAAAATAACTACCTAGAATAATAGTATAAACAATATAATTAATAAGACATAATTAATAGGCTTAATATATACGAATCCTAATAAATAGGACCAGTAAAAACGTCATTAAACAGATAAATATAAGTTTCCTAAAAGATATGAATTAGTTGTAACAAACAGATTCGGAACTTTGACATTTAAGAGTCAAAGTTGTAAGCATATAAAGTTTGACACTAACCTGTCAATGCGAGTAAGATTGACAACCGTGTGTCAAACTTACATATTCGCATATTCGTACTTCACAATCTCCCCCTTAAGCTTATCCGACCTGTTTTCATTCCATATGGATTATCGATAACAAAATAGCATTCATTGCCATAAAAAAAATATGGTGCAACCATAATAAAATCAATAAAGGAAATGGATCAACCATAAGCAAAAAGGATCATTGCATAAGCAAAAGATGATTACAGGGATTGTATCAAACTCCCCCTGAATCATAAAATATCCAGCAACAAAAAAAAAAAAACTTAGGAAATTGTTTTGCAGAACAGAAATTTAATAAACATCCAGCAAGGGTCAGAGTTCAGGCAGCCATCTTCCACCATCTTCTATCTTCAGTACCACGTCTCCCCCTGAATGGAAGCAGGTTGGAAAGCTTACTCCAGATCCTGAAGTAGCTTTAAGGCCTGTTTGAGGAGACTCTTGGCCTGTCTGATCTTGGAAGAGCTAGCATCCACTTCTTCGTCCTCTGAAATGTCACTCGGAGCATACGGCAAGTCTTTGACCCTGGAGTCTCCTTTCCTAGTCAGAGATTGCTCGAAGACCGGGGGATAGGATCAGACTGCAAATTTTCATCCAACAGAGTGACTCGTTAAGATAAAATCAGCGCATGGAGAAGGCAAGGATGCGGCAGGTAGGTGGAGTCGGCTTTGGTGACTGCACGGAAGATGTTAGTGAAAACAACTTGACCAAAGTTGAAGGGAAGACCATAGCCCACTCTGTAGAGGAACTTGGCTTGCTCCTTTAAAAGCACCGAAATGTTCTTGTTTGGCATCCAGTTGTGAACACTGATCTTGAACAGGGCAACATACTTCCATGTCAAAGTAGAGACAGGAAGCTTGGGCACCCATGGCTTTGTCTTTCCACCCGTGAGCTCAGCAGCCATTTCATTTTCTGCAGACTTTGACAATCCTTCTATTTTGACAGACTTTAATCCCAAGAAATTGTTTATGGTATCAGGGTCAAACTTAATAATTTTCCCCCGAACAAACGACTTTCCAAATTTTGGTTTCCCAGTCTGAAAGACTTCATCTTTTGACAAATTGGCAAAAAATTCTAAAACCAAAGATGGGCTAAAGGCAGAAAAATCAGTCACAGTTTTAATAAGACCCCTTCTCCTAAGCAGAATGTCTAACCCAAACTTAGTAAACATATCAGAATCCATCAATTTCTCCATTTTGAACTCCCTCTTAGAATAAAGCCCCTTAAGTGATTTAGCATAGCAATGGTAATACTTAACAGAGTATGATCGGCTAGCATCATAATCAGAGTTATCTTCGTCAGAGGAGGACTGAGTACCTTTTCCTTTCGGAAGAGTAGGCTCCAGGGACTCAGATTGTTCAACCTTTGGCATTTTGGATCGATTGACCTCAGATCGTTCAGGAGAGACGGATTTGGCTGTGCGTTTGGTAGACTTTGACACAGATTTCTTTGGCTTTGGTCTGGGTTTCTTGACAGAGGTAGCTGCTTTGGATTTCTTTTTCTTCTTCGCTGGCTGGTCTCCACTGGAATCGGCATGCTCCTCAGACTGCTCGGTTGCTTGATGGTCTGCCTGGAAGTCCTCATTGTCAGAGTTGTCAGACACGAAGTCTGACATTACGGTGTCATACTTTTGGGACTGCTCCGACAGATCGTCATCCTTGGTGAAGACATGGGGGGTGTCAGTAAGACTCCTTTGAAACTTCCTTGGTTGCACTTTCTTCCGGCGGGTGGCGGCATGCTTTTGGTACTGCTTCTTCACCGTTTCCTCGGATATCCTTTTGGATCTCCGTTCAGGCATCTTTCCTTCGAGTTGTTGGACGACATCAGAAATAAGCTTCAGATTCCCTGGTTCTTCAACATCGATGGGGAAACCTTCTTGGCCAGGAAGAGCGTACCGAAGTGGTGGCTCATGAAGAACTTCGGACGGGTTTGCTCCAACGGTAGAGATGGGGAGATCTTCAAAGGATTTAGAGGGCAGAGCAGAGGAATCAGGTTGAAGGAAGGGTTCCCGCAAGATTCGCTCTGTTTCTTCGTCAAACGCCTTATCTGACTCCTCAATTGAAGGCTCAGAAGGTGGGTTAGGGTTTTCAGATTTTGATGGAGATGAGTGAGAGGCAGCGGTAGGATCCTTCGCAGGTGGCTCAGTAGGGTGAGAGGTTGAAGGTTCGGTGATGAGTGGAGGAGTGGGTTCGGTGACAGTGGTTGGAGGAGTGATTCATCGGTGGCCGGAGGTGTGGTGACGGGCACGGAAATGGGAGTAGGGGTGGTTCCTTCTTCGGCGGGTTTAGAGGTGGAGGCTTGAGATGCTTTCTCCATTTGGCTCTCAAGTAGGCGTTGGAGGATTTTGGCTCCGTCCGGCGAGGAGAGGGTTTTGGCAAGTAGGTCTTGGATGTTTTTGTCGGCCATGGTGAGTTTTTGGGAGAGTTGAGGAGGTTCAGAGAGAGAGAGAGTGTGAGAGTTGTGTGAGACGTGGGAGAGAGAGTGAAAGTTGAACGGTTTGTGGTGGAGGGAGTGCTTTGAGAGGCGTGAGGGATTGATGTGACAAGTAGCTGCAACAAACCATTTAAGTAGGGGGTGAGGTGTACAATTTGAATAACAAACATAACAATATACTCAAAAATAAAGGGATTTAAATTTAAATCAAAGATAATGCAAAATACCTAAAAACAAACTCCTAAAACTTAGGCAAAAATCAAATTAACTCAGATTAAATCGGATTAGGTTAAATTTAAAGTTTAAAAACCTTAAAATTCGCAATAACTAAAAACAAACTTGCAGAGAAAAAATTAAGCTCGAAAAGATTTAAAGTATGATGACTGCTGCCAAGTTTGATACTGGGGTGTCAAAGTTACAAAGTGTCGATAAAAAACAATCTCATTATTCCTTCCACAAAGATTGTGTGCCTAATCACGTCCAATCTTTAGTACTAAATGAGATACATGAAGAAATAGCCCATTCATTTCACAAATAAAATTTGATTCCACATGGTCAGAGTTCTAACAACTTTCTGTCCATAGTACTTCCAGTAAATTTGAAAAACAAATAGATCACAATCACCATGTTTTATAACTTTGAGATCTCACTCTTGTATCTCTCAGTTTTATAACATGAAAATAGATAATCGACAAAAAGAACAAACTTTAATATCACAGTGTCAAAGATTGGTGAGCAGCCACATATAGTTAAATCATTAGGCAGGGGGGTTACACATGTCTAGAGATTTTCTCAAATATGAGAATCTCTCAAAGTCAAGAGCTTTAGTAAATATATCTGCTAATTGTTCTTTTATTGTCACAAACTTTAAAGAGATTAAACCTTTTTCAACCAAATCACCTATAAAGTGGTGTCTTATGTCAATGTGCTTTGTGCGTGAGTGTTGGACAGGATTTTTAGCTATTTCTATTGCACTAGCATTATCACACAAGAGAGTCAGAGTTTCAGAAGGCAAACCATAGTCTTCTAGCATTTGTCTCATTCAAAGAAGTTGAGTGCACCCATTTGCTGCTGAAATGTATTCAGCTTCATCCGTTGATAGTGAGATGCAATTTTGTTTCTTGCTCGACCATGACACCAAGTTTGCACCTACTAGAAATCCACCTCCACTTGTGCTCTTCCTGTCATCCACATCATCTGCCCAGTCCGCGTCACTATACCCTGTAATATCAGTGCTAGACTGTTTTGTGTACCAAATACCCAAATTAGGAGTGCCAGAGATATATCGAATTATCCTTTTGACAGCTTTTAGGTGTGACTCCTTGGGATCAGACTGGTACCTTGCACACACACCTACACTGAATAGTATATCAGGACGACTAGCAGAGAGATATAAGAGACTTCCTATCATGCTACGATAAAGGGTAGGTTCGACTTTGACACCTGAACTATCTCTACATAGTTTATCACTGCTACCCATAGGAGTTTTCATATGTTTAGCATTTTCAAGTCCAAATCTCTTAATTATACCCAATGCATATTTTGACTGAGAAAGAAAAACACCATCCTTACGTTGTATAATTTGCAGACCTAGAAAATAATTTAATTCGCCTACCATGCTCATTTGAAACATGTTTGACATGTTGGTGACAAACTCATCGACAAGTTTGACATCAGAAGCACCAAACACAATATCATCCACATAAATTTGAGCTATAATAAAATTGTTTCCTATATGTTTAACAAAGAGGGTTTTATCAGCGTTACCTCTTACAAACCTTAGATCCAACAGAAAATCAGTTAGACGGGCATACCATGCACGAGGTGCTTGTTTCAAACCATATAGGGCCTTTTTGAGCCTGTACACATGATCTGGCTTTGACATGTCTTTGAACCCCTTGGGTTGTTCAACATAAGCTTCCTCTTCAAGAATCCCGTTCAAAAATGCACTTTTGACATCCATTTGATAAAGTAAAAAATCTGCAACACAAGCAATAGCAATCAAAAGACGGATTGATTCTAATCTTGCCACAGGAGCAAACATTTCGTCAAAGTTAATGCCTTCAACTTGCGTATACCCCTGAGCAACTAATCTTGATTTATTTCTCACGACGTTGCCCTTTTCATCGGTTTTATTCTTGAATATCCATTTGGTTCCTATCACATTCTTGTCACTCGGCCTTGGAACCAATTCCCACACATCATTATACTCAAATTGGTTGAGTTCCTCTTGCATGGACTTAATCCAAAACTCATCTGCAAGAGCATCTTTAACATTCTTTGGTTCAAACAAAGATAAATAACAAGCAGAATGCAGAAGATTAAACCTTGACGATAGACACACAGATCTGACCATCTCTCGGTAATTGACAAGATCCTTCTTTCTAGTTTGGACTCCCTCTGTCATACTTCCGATTACCTGAGATGTGGGATGATCCTTCCTTATTCTGAGAGGAGGGTCCCTTCTGTCATGGTTTGACACTGGCGTGTCAGAGTGGTCTTCTGTGTCAGAGCTTGGTGAAGTATGACTCGTGGACGGCTGATCACTGGAAGACTTTTCACTGGAAGAAGGTTCTTCAGAACATTCAATTAGATGGGAAGCATCCAATTCATCCATCTTCTCATGCAGAGATCCTGTTGGTCCCGGTTTATCAGAGTCGAAACGTTAAACGTTAGCAGCGGAAGAAATTAAGTTAACGTTTTCCTTGCACGCTGGTTACACTTAGCTGACTGGCAACTAGCACTTGTCAGCTGGTAACTCAGTACTCAGCTGACAACCGATAAGTGTCAGCTGGTGATTCAAAACTTAGAATATTTTAGGTCTTGTTTGCACAGTTATCAGTTTTCGGGATATACACCAGCACTTGGGTGCTGGGTTTAAAATGAGAATGTAATGCAGAAAAACTGATAAAGACAAAGGATTTATAGTGGTTCGATCAACTGATCTACGTCCACTCTCCAGTCGTAGCACTGGAAATTTCACTAAGAGTAATCGGGTACAATCGTCCTACGATCTATCTCTAGCTGGTGAATGCCTCGTCCACCAGTTCACTAGATCAACCGCTCCCGGCCTTGTCCTTCTTCAACTCTGAACAGCTGGTGGAGTGCGAGCACGTCACTTCAACTTCCACAGCTTCACTGGGTGTTTAGTTCTCCCAAGAACGTATCTGAGTAATCGGTTACAGGTATCCTACGATCTATCTCTAGCTGGTGAATGCCTCGTCCACCAGTTCACTAGATCAACCGCTCCCGGTCCTGGTTCCCTCTTCAACTCTGATCAGCTGGTGGAGTGCGAGCACGTCACTTCAACCTCCACAGCTGACTGGGTGTTTAGTTCTCCCAAGAACGTAGATCCTTTTGCGGCAGAATGCCCGTAATAACTCAAGTGCTGGCTGGCACAGGAGCTGCTGTGAACTTTCTCAGAAGAGAAAGAGCACCAATGAGATCAGTAACTTACAAGCTGGAAGCTTGAAGTCTCGTGTTTGAATAAATCAACACACGGAAAGCCTTAAGAGAGGCCTCGAAAGATTTGCTTGTGCGTAAGAACTTTCGGTCGGAGAATCGGAGAGTGGAGTTCCGAGAGGAGTTGCCTGCCATTGAATGTTGATGGATCCGAGGTATTTATAGCCGCGGGATCCGATTCAAATCTTCTAGCCGTTTGGACACATCCGGAAAGGTGTCAGACCTCGGATGTCCTTTTGATGGCGGCAGGTATGCTTTTCTGGAAAGCGCCATACCTTGACCGCTTTATCTGACATAGATCTCTTTATGTCAGAACGGCTATGTTGTTCAGTACGAGGAATGAAACTGGCGTCTTGTAACTGATAGACTTTAAGGATATCCTTCCTTAAAGTCTTACTTTGTCAGTCTGTTCCTCGCCGAATCTTCCTTTTGTCTCTATGGAGCTGGGAGAGAGAATCTGGGATTCTGCTGGTAACATCCGACTGGTAGATCATTCTGGTGATCTTGTGCTGGCAGTCTCTGCTGGTGACTTGCGCTGGCAACATCAAAGTCTACCAAAAGTCTGGATGTTAATCCTTCTTGGAATCTCCCATGACTGGTGGAATCACCGCTGGTGAATAGTATAAGAAGGAACACTTATTCTGCTGGTAAGATTTGTCAGCCGCCTGCTGATGAAATCCTTCCCAACTGGTGAACAGTGCCAGTCATTAGCTCTTCTGATGCTGGTGAACAGTGACCAGCCAGTAGCTCTTCTCATGCTGGTGAACAGTGCCAGCATGAGTCTTTCCAGTCGCCTGCTGGTGAAATCTTCCTTCACCAGGTAAGTGTTTCTCATGCTGATGAACAGTGTCAGCATGAGTCTTGATCAGCTGCGACTTACAACTCAAAAGACCTAAACAGGACTTTACATTTGAGACTAGAGCTACTCTAGAGACAACTGACGCTGGTAGGACTTAGGATTTGATCCACCAAAACACCAAAAACTATGATCTATGCTAGAAAAGCTACTGGGGGAGGAAACCTTAGAAAGTTTTCCCAACAATTTGCCCCTTTTTGGTGCGATCAAAGCCTAACCAGTAAGCACTCAGCTGATGAGGAAAGTTACAGAAAATTTCAGGGTTTTACAAATAAACCTATCAGATCTAAACCCATGAAACTACTTCCTCACATCAGCTCTAACTAAAAATCTTCCCCCTCAAACCAGGAGAGATATTGCTCGTTTAAAATATGGAAATCGAGATCAGAGCAAAAAGATTATGTTGAGAATGGGATACAACCGATCATCAGTAGAATATGCCAGTCGCATACTTCCCCCTGCCAGTATGGCCTTCTTACCAGTCGACAACTGATACTCGTAACTGGTTCCCATGTACTTGGACAAATTGAGAGCTGGGACTCAATTTTCACCAGTCGCTGAATTTCACCAGTTGTCTGCTGACAATCTTGAAAGATTGAAAAAATTGAGAGCTTGGACTCAATTTATTCCGCATAATCTTCTCTTCAAGAAATCCACTTCTTCATCATCACTTGGAATTTGGAGCTGGGACCCAATTTTACCTCGACTGATGGTATGTGCTGGCAATTTCGAAATGAGAGCTGGGACTCATTTCCTTAGACATTTGAGGGATAATTTCTGCCAGTAAGTACCACCTGTGGTTTTAAGACACCACTTGATGTAATTAGCCTTCTTCAGAGAATCAAGAACGGAATAAGAGCTGGGACTCATTCTTCCTCAACATCGTCCTTCTCGATGCAGCCCTTGCTAATAACTCTGCCCTTGGAGTTATCACCAAATATAACTGGAGATCCTTTGACCTTGGTGAGATCTAAAAACAGAAACTCTTCACCAGTCATGTGAGCTGAGCATCCATTATCTAGGATCCACTCACTCGATCTCTGAAGCTGTGTTGCATGATCCTGTACCTGCAAAAAGAGTTAGAATTTATCTAGGTCCCCGATCAGCTGCGGGTCCTGCAGGGTTAGATCGCTGAATTATTCCTTTCGGAATCCAGACTTGAGTGATTTTCAGCTCGGTTTCACCCTTGCTGACATCATCAGTAGCCTTTCCCTTCCTTTTGAGATAATGCATGCGTTTGGTTTGGGAAAGTGAGGTTGTGTGTGTATCTCCTTTGGAAGTACGCTTCCGCTGGGAGCTTCGGAAATGCTTTTCCGGTACATTGTGTTGCCTTGGTGGTCTCTGAGGATGTGGACTACCACGGTTAGCATTCATAGCCCTTTGTGAAAACTTTTGATTGGGCTCGTGCCTCTGATAGGTGTTCCTCCTATCAGGTATTGTCCTTCTCTCAGAATTCTTTTGAAATTTGGACCCCTTATAAGTATGCTAGTGACTGGCATACTTATGAGGTTGTGCGTGGAATCTCTGGACAGCTGGTGCTGGCTGTCGAATTCCACTGGCAGCTGACGCTGACTTCCTTGCCTTAGAATAATTCGGCTTAGTCCGCGTCCTGGGGTGTGCTGGCGTCCTGTCAGCAGAGGATTTTGCCAGTCGAGGATTTTGTCGTGATGACTCACCTATGAATCTGGTCTTATAGTTCCTATGCTGATCAGCCATTCGGGACTGACTGGTATTACCAGCTGGTGCTGATGCACTTACCAGTTTGCCCTTACCCTTACCAGTAGTGATTTGTTCGGGCTGGTTTATGCTCAAATCCTTTGTAAATCCCAACCCGGACTTATCAGAAGGCTTTCTCCAATGAGATAGAGCCTTTTCCAAATCCTTGGAGCCTTTATTCAAAAAATTTATTTTGCTTTCTTGCTCCAAAACAGTCTTTTGAAAATCATCTCGCTCAGTTTTTAAAATTTCAAAAATTTTAAGTAATTCTGAGTGAGATTCTTTCAGAGTGGCTAGCTCTACACCGAGTGACCTAGATTTTTCAATCTCATTGGTCAAAATAGTAATCTGATTTTTCAGCGAGGTGTTTTCGCCAGCCAAGATATTCGTTATTTCATAAAATTTTAAAAATTCTTGTTGAAGAATATCTATTGTGACAGCCTCTGAGTCGGAGCAATGCGACTCAGAATCGTCTAAAATGTGAGTAGGCATGATATGCATCGGGGGAACTGATTGTACCTCATCATCAGCTGTAAGTGCTTCTTCTTCACTGTCAGCACTTTCTTCAACTGACTCCTCACCGAAGGCTGCCATAAGTGCCAGTAGAGCCTCCTCTTCTGACTCTTCATCTGACTCGTATTCTCCATCAGTTGAGCTAAGAGATACTCCCTGTTTCGACTTGGCTTTCTCCAGGAGAACAGCCAGTCTCTTCATTTGTTGCTCAAGGTCTGCGATAGAGCTCTCGCTGCCTTTGGGGTTAGATCCCGATGTGGATGGGATCTCTTTCTGCTGGTTGTGCCAGCAGGTCTGTAAGTGTGAAAAGGCTTCTTGGGCTTCCATCTGAAGTCCCTCTTGACGAAATAAGCTTCGTCATGAGTTTTGATGCTGGGAGATCCAGCATTCCTGATGGCTTCATTCTTGTTCACCATCTGGATATCCCACTCATGTGCCTGCAGCTGAGCAAATAACTCCTTGGGAGTCATTTTGGACAGATCCTTCTCCTTCAGAGCTGTGGTCTTCACGAACCAGTCCTCCTTGGGCATCTTGGACAGGATCTTGGCATTAAGATCTTCATTTGAGTACTTCCTGTCCAATGACTTCAGCTCGCTGACAATGGCATTGAATCTAGCCTCCATCTCCTTGATGGTTTCTCCAGGCAACATCTGGAAGGACTCGTACTTGTCCACTGCAACCTGCAATTTGTTGCGTTTCATTTGATCAGTTTCTTAACATAGACTATCAAGGTAATCCCATACTCCCTTGGCATTGTCAAACTGGAGGGCTTCCTCCATCAGTGACTCTGGAAGAGAGGCCAGGATCAACTCGTGAGCAATGGAATCCAACTGATTCTGCTTCCTGTCCTCGGCGTTCCATTCGTCTTGAGGCTTTGGGATCACAGCAGCTGGACGATCTCCTAGCTGGTGCTGTATCTTGGTGATCTCGATTGGCCCTTTCTCCAGCACATCTTTCATTTCCGGATGGATGCTCTTCAGAGAAATGAGTGACCTCTTTCGCCATATGTCATGCTTCTCAGGCTTGTAGTCGAGTAGCTTCGGAGTATTCATCTTCGTGTACCTGAGCTAATCAACAGACAAACAAAGGAGCGCAAGGAAACGTGGATCTCGGTCCTAAGCGACTCAGAAACAATCGGTCTATAAGAACCGACTGCTCTGATACCACTTGTTGGTCCTGGTTTATCAGAGTCGAAACGTTAAACGTTAGCAGCGGAAGAAATTAAGTTAACGTTTTCCTTGCACGCTGGTTACACTTAGCTGACTGGCAACTAGCACTTGTCAGCTGGTAACTCAGTACTCAGCTGACAACCGATAAGTGTCAGCTGGTGATTCAAAACTTAGAATATTTTAGGTCTTGTTTGCACAGTTATCAGTTTTCAGGATATACACCAGCACTTGGGTGCTGGGTTTAAAATGAGAATGTAATGCAGAAAAACTGATAAAGACAAAGGATTTATAGTGGTTCGATCAACTGATCTACGTCCACTCTCCAGTCGTAGCACTGGAAATTTCACTAAGAGTAATCGGGTACAATCGTCCTACGATCTATCTCTAGCTGGTGAATGCCTCGTCCACCAGTTCACTAGATCAACCGCTCCCGGCCTTGTCCTTCTTCAACTCTGAACAGCTGGTGGAGTGCGAGCACGTCACTTCAACTTCCACAGCTTCACTGGGTGTTTAGTTCTCCCAAGAACGTATCTGAGTAATCGGTTACAGGTATCCTACGATCTATCTCTAGCTGGTGAATGCCTCGTCCACCAGTTCACTAGATCAACCGCTCCCGGTCCTGGTTCCCTCTTCAACTCTGATCAGCTGGTGGAGTGCGAGCACGTCACTTCAACCTCCACAGCTGACTGGGTGTTTAGTTCTCCCAAGAACGTAGATCCTTTTGCGGCAGAATGCCCGTAATAACTCAAGTGCTGGCTGGCACAGGAGCTGCTGTGAACTTTCTCAGAAGAGAAAGAGCACCAATGAGATCAGTAACTTACAAGCTGGAAGCTTGAAGTCTCGTGTTTGAATAAATCAACACACTGAAAGCCTTAAGAGAGGCCTCGAAAGATTTGCTTGCGCATAAGAACTTTCGGTCGGAGAATCGAAGAGTGGAGTTCCGAGAGGAGTTGCCTGCCATTGAATGTTGATGGATCCGAGGTATTTATAGCCGCGGGATCCGATTCAAATCTTCTAGCCGTTTGGACACATCCGGAAAGGTGTCAGACCTCGGATGTCCTTTTGATGGCGGCAGGTATGCTTTTCTGGAAAGCGCCATACCTTGACCGCTTTATCTGACATAGATCTCTTTATGTCAGAACGGCTATGTTGTTCAGTACGAGGAATGAAACTGGCGTCTTGTAACTGATAGACTTTAAGGATATCCTTCCTTAAAGTCTTACTTTGTCAGTCTGTTCCTCGCCGAATCTTCCTTTTGTCTCTATGGAGCTGGGAGAGAGAATCTGGGATTCTGCTGGTAACATCCGACTGGTAGATCATTCTGGTGATCTTGTGCTGGCAGTCTCTGCTGGTGACTTGCGCTGGCAACATCAAAGTCTACCAAAAGTCTGGATGTTAATCCTTCTTGGAATCTCCCATGACTGGTGGAATCACCGCTGGTGAATAGTGTAAGAAGGAACACTTATTCTGCTGGTAAGATTTGTCAGCCGCCTGCTGATGAAATCCTTCCCAACTGGTGAACAGTGCCAATCATTAGCTCTTCTGATGCTGGTGAACAGTGACCAGCCAGTAGCTCTTCTCATGCTGGTGAACAGTGCCAGCATGAGTCTTTCCAGTCGCCTGCTGGTGAAATCTTCCTTCACCAGGTAAGTGTTTCTCATGCTGATGAACAATGTCAGCATGAGTCTTGATCAGCTGCGACTTACAACTCAAAAGACCTAAACAGGACTTTACATTTGAGACTAGAGCTACTCTAGAGACAACTGACGCTGGTAGGACTTAGGATTTGATCCACCAAAACACCAAAAACTATGATCTATGCTAGAAAAGCTACTGGGGGAGGAAACCTTAGAAAGTTTTCCCAACAGATCCCGCCTCCTTAAACACAATATTGACTGACTCTTGAATGGTTTGAGTGTCAAGATTGTACACACGATAAGCTCTGATGTTGCTAGCATACCCAAGGAATAGGGCTTTACTGCTTCTTGTGTGCAATTTTGTAAGGTATTCCCTGTCATTCAGCACAAAGCAAAGGCAACCAAAAACATGTAAGTATTTTAGGTTAGGTTTCTTACCATTTAGAATCTCGTATGGAGTGGTCTTTGTTCCGGACGAAGATACACTCTATTGACCAGATAGCACGCAGTATTGACCGCTTCAGCCCATAGCCTTTTGGATAGGTATTTCGAGTTTAACATAACTCTAACCATTTCCTGGAGCGTCCTATTCTTCCTTTCAACCACACCATTTTGTTGTGGTGTCTTGGGTGCTGAATACTCATGAGAGATGCCCTTTCTTTCACAAAATTCATTAAAGCTTTCATTCTCAAACTCTCTCCCATGATCAGTTCGGATCCGTATGACACTGGAGTGATAGAGTTTCTTGAACTTTTTGTACAGCTTCTTGAAGTGATCAAAGGCTTCAGATTTTTCTCGCAAGAATTCCACCCAAGTAAACCTCGAAAAATCATCAGTACATACTAACACATATTTCTTTCGACCTATACTCTCAACTTCAATAGGTCCCATCAAATCCATGTGAAGCAATTCAAAACATGTGCTGGTGTTAACTGAATCAGTGACAGGATGAGAAGCACGTACCTGCTTACCTTTTATACATGGATCACATACTTTGTCAGGGTCGAATTTCAGGTTAGGAACACCTTTGACTGCATCAGCCTTCAGAAGTTTCTGAATGCAATGGGTACTCGTATGTCCCATTTTCTGGTGCCACAGTTCAGCTTCGTCAGGCTTTGACACCAGGCATCTTCCTTCTTGTTCAGCTTGATAGCAATTATCTGAGGATCTACTGCCAAACATAACACATCTGTTAGTTTTATCGTATACCTCACACACATCCTTGTCAAATTTGACAACCATCCCATCATCGCACAGTTGGCTTATGCTGATCAGATTGGCTGTCAGACCTTCCACATACAATACATGTTGAAGTTTTGGAAAGTCTGGCACATTCAAAGTTCATTTTCCTGTAATTCTTCATTTAGCTCCTCCTCCATATGTAACAGAACCACCACAAATTGCTGAGTAGTCCGACAGGCATGTTCGATTGCCTGTCATGTGTCTGGAGCAGCCACTGTCAAAGTACCATGTACCTGCAATGTTAGTTTTTAAAGAAGTGTAAATAATGAAGCAGTTTGAACCTCTTTTCTGGTTTTCATCTGCAATTCTTTTCCTGCAGAAAGGCTTGAGGTGGCCTGCCTTGTTGCAGTAATGACACACATACTTCTTAGATTTTTCTTTCTCGTTTGACACTCCGGTGTCAGACTCCCCCTTTGTGAATTTGATCAGGTACTGGGAGTCAAAAGTACTAGAACTCGGAGTAGATTGATCGACGTATCCTAGTCCACTTCCATCAGAGGTTTTTGTGGAAAGGATCTCATCTAGAGTGTCACGTCCACGATTGATTTTGTCAAAGACAGAGTCAGCTTCCTTCAGCTTCTCTTTGAGATGGCTGACTTCTTTGTCCCTTCCAGTAAGAAGAACTTCCAATCTCATGAGCTCTCTCCTAATGGACTGATTCTCCTCTTTAAGTCTCTCAATCTCTTGTCCTTGTTCCTCACATCGTCTATCCACCATGTTAAAAAGATCACTAACCTTCTCCATTTCTTTTGGAGACGTGACAAGATTTCCTTCTTCCTCATTGCTATGACCTGAAACATACTCAGGCATTGACACGTCAGAGTTAGATGTATTGTGCCAGCTGCTTGTGTCACCACATGGCACAATAGAGAGATCACTTGCATCTTCCTTTTCCTCAAACTTTTCAGTGTTGTCCACCTCCATCAAATCATCTTCATTGAGCTCCTCAACCCTAACATATAACACAACTTGCTCATCCTCATCCTCATCAGTGTCAGAGTCTTCACTCAGGGTGGTGTTAAAGTTTAACTTCTTTCTTCTTAGAACAATAGGACATTCGTTAGCAAAATGACCCATTCCAGAACACCCATGACTCTTGACATTATCAAAAGTAGAACTTTCGGAAAAAGGATTAATACCATTTTTGGCATATTTATCACTCTTACGTGAGGATGTGGTTGAGTTACTTAAGGCGCTAAAAGGCACGAAGGTCGTAGTCTTGAATCTATTTGAGCTGGATTCACCTTTTCTTTTCTTCATAGATCTCATGAATTTGTTGAACTTTTTCGTCAGGAGTACCGAATTCGGTTGTTCCTCATCTAGCAATTCATCGCCTGACACCTCGAGGTCAAACTTTAACGAACTTGGCATTTTTTCGGCTGGTTCTTTTCCAGCACGAAGGGCAATGCTTTTACCCCTGTAGACCTGTTTTTGTTCATTCAAATTCATTTCAAAAGTGGTCAGAATGCTTACCATTTCACCAATCTCCAGCTTTTCCAAATATCTAGCCTCTTCAATGGCAGAAATCTTGTGATTGAATCTTTCAGGTAGAGTCCTAAGCATCTTGCTAACAAGTCTTTCATTGCTAATCGGTTCTTCAAGTGCGAGAGCTTCATTCGCCGTGGTCACCATCTTCTCAAAGTATTCAGTGATGTTCTCATCCTCAGCCATACGGAGATTCTCAAATTTGGTAGTAAGAAGTCTCATTTTGGTCTTACGCACACTAGCTGACCCCTAACACTTGGCTTGAAGGATAAGCCAGGCTTCTTTTGCTTCCAAGCAACTTGAAGTTAACCTAGCACAACCAATATCAACAGACATAAAAATTGCATTAAGGGCTTTGGCATTGCAGTTTGACAACATCCGTTCCTCATTTGTCCATTTTCCTTCGTCTTTTGGAATCATGACAGTCTTTGTTGCATCTTCAGGATCTGGAATTTCTTCCTTCGGAGGTGTCCATCCTTCCAGCAACGCAGCCCAAGCTCTTTCATCGACAGCTTTGATGTAAATTCGCATACGGGTTTTCCACATGTTGTAGTTGATCCCGTTGCTATCCAACACGGGAGGACGGGCTAGCACACTCGACATATCCACTGTGAAAAACTGCACTCAGGAAAGAAACTACTTAGTCCGTCAAGTAGAGGCTCTTGACGCCAATTGATATAATTTAGTGCCCGAGGTTAACACAATGGTGTCAAAAATAGTAAAATACAAAGGTTTGATACACGCAAAATAGAGTATTTTAACACACGCAGAAGCTAAAGAGTTTGACACAGCGGAAATAATTGTTTGAAGGTTTATAAATTATAAACCCTCGAGAGCCACACGGCAAATATTTTTCACTTTTCAAAACAAGGGTTTTACAAGTGAAGAACAAAATACTAAACAAGATAGAAATTTTCCTAAGTTCACTCCTTAGAAAAATTCCTTCGAAAACAATCCAACACTAATACACACGATACAACCCAAATGTTCCTCCACCGTAGGATTCACTCTCCGGAGATGGATTCTACAACTCGATTGTATTCTTCGTGCGCTTGATGAAAGATTGGGTGAAAACGTTTCAGCCTAGAGATCTCGTATGAATGTGTCTAACCTCTGATCCGCACCTTCTCTAGTCTTCCTCGTCTCGTATTTATAGAACTTGGAGCACACGAGCACTTCTTCCACTACTTGGTAATGGATCGTGTCTTCTTCCACGTCTTTACCTGTTCATACAACAAAAATGAACTCCCACTAACTCACGTGGGGGGTTAGATAAAGATGTAGAGGTGCTCCCTATTATTTAGGAACTAAAATAACTACCTAGAATAATAGTATAAACTATATAATTAATAAGACATAATTAATAGGCTTAATATATACGAATCCTAATAAATAGGATCAATAAAAACATCATTAAACAGATAAATATAAGTTTCCTAAAAGATATGAATTAGTTGTAACAAACAGATTCAGAACTTTGACATTTAAGAGTCAAAGTTGTAAGCATATAAAGTTTGACACTAACCTGTCAATGCGAGTAAGTTTGACAACCGTGTGTCAAACTTACATATTCGCATATTCGTACTTCACATATTCTTATTTATTTTATAAAATATAAAATTAAGATAAAAAGAAATGATTAAGACTATAATATTATTATTTTAGTATATTAAAAATAATATAATTATCAAAATACTTTAGAGTAATATTATAAAAATAAATAAATAAGAAAATAATTATAAAATAATATGAAATAAATAATTTTCGTAATGAGATATGGGAATGAAAATGAAACACACCATTTTGGAGGGTTTTGGTGATTCCCAAGTATTTGGGTATCATTTCCATTTTTTCATTCACATACCCTTTAATCAAACAGTAAGTTTCAGAATAATTTTATTCGATTATTCCGAAATCTACCAACAAACGTCCCTTAAAAAGTCAAAAGCCCATTTTCAGAAACAGACGATGATGAAACAAATTATTATTATACCATTTAAGTAATTAAAAATTAAATTATTTTTCACATAATAAGGTCTCCACGATATGTTTACAAATCGATTTTTATTGTGAATTTTAAAATTTGATGGATTAATATAAAATTTGATTGATTGTTTAAGTTATAAATTGAATAATTAATAGGAAGAATGGATGGAATGGAACAATAACCGGACAATTTTGTTTACAACATTTGTGTTCAAAATATTTACAATTGATCGGTTTTTAAAATATGAATATGAGAATCCATCCCACAAAATAATATTTACAAGAATTTTGTGAAATAAATTGACAAAATAAAATTTTAGTTCAGTAAGTGTTAGAAGTTGAGTTTTTGTTTACTCCTCAATTTGATGTTTTGATGTGTCAAAATTTATTTTAGTGATAAGTTTCTAGAGTATCTAAATATAATCCTTGTATAGGATTAATCGAGTTGCAATACAGGGGCGGATGTAGAATTCGAATCTCGTGGGGGCTAAACTATAATTTTATAGGGTCGATCCTATATAAATTTTTTTTCAGAAAAAAAATATATGTAAAAACAAAGACAATCAAAACTTTGTGGGGGCGGCCGACCCCGGCAGCCCAATGCTGGTGCCGCCCCTGTTGCAATAGTTTAGAAACTTAGACACTGAAGATCGAGGGAGTGATCAGAAACTTAGTTTCTGATTATGGAATTCAAGAAAACAAAGCTCGAGATGTCAAGAACCAAGTTTCTAAACTTAAACGGAAAAAACAAAGAAACTTGAAGTATTGAAGTCAAAAGTCTTCGTGCTTAAAACTTAGTAAGGCCAAAAACTCATTTTCCAGGAAACTAAATTTTCCCAAAGAAAGATGAAAACTTAAACTGACTTTGGAAATGTCAGTTTTCAGTTTCAATATTCAAGAGCAAGTGAAACACAAGGAGACACAAAGGAATCCAAAGTCAGACTCAAAATGTCTCAAAACAATGTCAAAGGTCAGTACGAAGAACTGGAACTTAGATTCCTTGGACTGAAACTTAGTCTGACAAGAGCAGGTAAAAAGTACACGGCAAAAGGTGAAAACAGACGGCAGAGCAGAGCATGAAGAATAGGTATAATTGGAAGACCCAATCTTTGTATCTAATGGTTGGAAGTCTGAGTTTAACATACATAAATTCAAATTGTCGATCGAGAGCCTATAAATAGCTCTACACTTCGACATAATCATCATAAAAAATCCTACGTAAAACTGAGCCGACACTCTGCCAAACTTTCTACTCAAATATCTCTCTAACTTTCCGTGTTGTTTGAACACGAGACTTGAGTTTCTAACTTAAGTTATTCTCTTCGTGCATCTATCTAAGTGCAAAAGGTTGAAGCTAACTAAGCTGAATCTATTTCTTGGTGAATATCACTTTTCAAGTAATATTCATAGCAGTCAGTTTCCTACTCTAGGAATCTGATTATCACGGGCATAGCCAACCAACCTAAATTATGGGAAGAACAAGTAAACACCCAACCATCCAGATTGAAAGCTGCGGGGTGCGTCCTCACTTCAACCTGAAGAAGAAGAAATCTTACAAGGAGTTTCTGGGCGAGTGAAGTCATCAGATTGAAGGACTGAGGTTTTCAACGGGCTGACCATAGATCGTGAGAAGGCTTGCAACTCCGTGATTTAGTGTATTTCTGAATAAGTTCGGAAGAGTACGACAACGCAAGGCAAGTTGGGATTTCATTGGCACTCTGTGCCAAGAGACCGATCAAATGAAAAGAAATAAACATCAAAACTGTGTAGATAAGTAATAATCTTTTCAAATGCTTCATGGTGAAAATATTAAATCTATGGAAGCAAGATTTAATGCTATTGTATGTGAGCTTAAAAACTTAGGGATAGAGTATAGTGTTGCTTATCTAAATGTGAAGATTCTTTCCAAGATGCAGAAAGAAGACTGGTTTGTCAAAACCAAAACCTTGAAGGAGAAGAACTTGTCAAAGATATCGACAAAGGATGTGTTTGCTCAACTACAAGCACA
Source organism: Plectranthus barbatus (assembly GCA_026898455.1). NCBI lineage: Eukaryota > Viridiplantae > Streptophyta > Magnoliopsida > Lamiales > Lamiaceae > Plectranthus > Plectranthus barbatus. The sequence continues at coordinate 424,599 of JAPKLW010000412.1, forward strand.
TGAGTGGGATATACAGATGTCAAACAGAAATGAAGCTGTTTGAAGTGTGAGCACACAACTCGAAGCAGATGTGGCCTTCTTCGTGAAGAAATATTTCAATAGGAGACCACGGAAGCTGTGTCAAGCTGACAAATCTAGCGGTCAAACCTCTGTATTAAAAACTGTTCCTACACCTTCCTACCCCCAGAAAAAAGAGGAAGAGGGCTCAGTTGCTGAGTTTGAGGAGCAGATGAGGAAGCTGACCAAGCTTCTTGAAAAGGCCAAGGCAATGACTGAAGGTTCATGGGGAAGTGAACAAAATTTAGCGAAAGACCACCGAAGGCATGCTTCGAATGCAATTCACCTAACCATCTCAAGTATGAGTGCTCGCTGGTTTCCAAGGAAGAAAGAGAATGCCTGAAGAGGATATTTGAGAAGAAGGCATCTAGAGTTGTTGTTGAAGCCATGTTGTCACAAACTTATTGCCGTCAGGTACACCTTGTACTCTGACTCTTACGGGCTTATTGCCATCGTGCTAAAAATTTTGGGAAAACTCTATAAACACTCCATTCTAATGACGAGATGGTTGCGTGGTGTGCCCACACTCCAAGGAGCAGCGAAGTGAAGAATGAGTAAAGGACTAGGCGAGTGAGCTTGTGGACTGAAGGATGAGGCATTCTTCAGCAAGCGATAGATCGTAGGAGCACCTTGTACAATCCAACACTTAGTGGATTTACAGGCTTGTGTTTGAAGAGTGGACGTAGGATCTTTAAAGTCCGAACCACTATAACCTTTTGTATCATTTACTGCTTTCATTTTGTCAGCTTACTTATCTTTAAACCTCAACACTCAAGTGTTGTAGTATATACTGAAAACTGACACTAAGCATACTCGAACCTAAGTACCTGAACGAAAGATTTGACAAACCAAACTGACACGTCACCATCAGTTTGGATAAGTTCAAGTTTACCGAATCAAAAATTATTTTCTGCTTTGCATTTACGATTGTGGAAATATTTTTAGATACCCATTTTTATAAAACACATCACAAAACATGCACTTCTTATATCACAAAAATACCCAAAAATACAATTTCCTGTCAAAATCAGACATTCAAGTGTCCTTTTTTAATGGGGTCTGTTCCAGGTCTGAATCGGGTCAGTTCCGGACCCGATTCAGACCTGGAACATATTTATATTTAAAATTCATTTTTGTTTTAAAAAAGGACACCTGAATGTCTGATTTTGGCATGAAATTGTACTTTTGAGTATTTTTTTATATGTGTTATAAGAAGTGAGTATTTTTGTGATGTGTATAGTGTAAATGGGTATTTTGTGTTTTCACTCTTTACGATTACTCTGATAAAATCGGGACCAACAAGCCGACCCAATCACTCAACACCCAACCTTTTCAATATTTTATTAGTTTCTCGCACTTCCAAATAATCAATTATTGCTCCTACCCAACCATAATATTTTTGCAAAGTTTATTTATGACCACTCAACAACCCAACTACACTATGTATTTCTTATTTAGTTTTATTTAATTTATTTTTAAAATAAAAATACAACTTGTAATTAAATTTAATATATATATATATATATATATATATATTATAAAATGATTAGTAAAATAAAATTGACAT
>JAPKLW010000412.1:426622-444358 GCA_026898455.1 Plectranthus barbatus
TTCGTACTTCACATATTCTTATTTATTTTATAAAATATAAAATTAAGATAAAAAGAAATGATTAAGACTATAATATTATTATTTTAGTATATTAAAAATAATATAATTATCAAAATACTTTAGAGTAATATTATAAAAATAAATAAATAAGAAAATAATTATAAAATAATATGAAATAAATAATTTTCGTAATGAGATATGGGAATGAAAATGAAACACACCATTTTGGAGGGTTTTTGTGATTCCCAAGTATTTGGGTATCATTTCCATTTTTTCATTCACATACCCTTTAATCAAACAGTAAGTTTCAGAATAATTTTATTCGATTATTCCGAAATCTACCAACAAACGTCCCTTAAAAAGTCAAAAGCCCATTTTCAGAAACAGAAGATGATGAAACAAATTATTATTATACCATTTAAGTAATTAAAAATTAAATTATTTTTCACATAATAAGGTCTCCACGATATGTTTACAAATCGATTTTTATTGTGAATTTTAAAATTTGATGGATTAATATAAAATTTGATTGATTGTTTAAGTTATAAATTGAATAATTAATAGGAAGAATGGATGGAATGGAACAAAAACCGGACAATTTTGTTTACAACATTTGTGTTCAAAATATTTACAATTGATCGGTTTTTAAAATATGAATATGAGAATCCATCCCACAAAATAATATTTACAAGAATTTTGTGAAATAAATTGACAAAATAAAATTTTAGTTCAGTAAGTGTTAGAAGTTGAGTTTTTGTTTACTCCTCAATTTGATGTTTTGATGTGTCAAAATTTATTTTAGTGATAAGTTTCTAGAGTATCTAAATATAATCCTTGTATAGGATTAATCGAGTTGCAATACAGGGGCGGATGTAGAATTCGAATCTCGTGGGGGCTGAACTATAATTTTATAGGGTCGATCCTATATAATTTTTTTTTCAGAAAAAAAATATATGTAAAAACAAAGACAATCAAAACTTTGTGGGGGCGGCCGACCCCGGCAGCCCAATGCTGGTGCCGCCCCTGTTGCAATAGTTTAGAAACTTAGACACTGAAGATCGAGGGAGTGATCAGAAACTTAGTTTCTGATTATGGAATTCAAGAAAACAAAGCTCGAGATGTCAAGAACCAAGTTTCTAAACTTAAACGGAAAAAACAAAGAAACTTGAAGTATTGAAGTCAAAAGTCTTCGTGCTTAAAACTTAGTAAGGCCAAAAACTCATTTTCCAGGAAACTAAATTTTCCCAAAGAAAGATGAAAACTTAAACTGACTTTGGAAATGTCAGTTTTCAGTTTCAATATTCAAGAGCAAGTGAAACACAAGGAGACACAAAGGAATCCAAAGTCAGACTCAAAATGTCTCAAAACAATGTCAAAGGTCAGTACGAAGAACTGGAACTTAGATTCCTTGGACTGAAACTTAGTCTGACAAGAGCAGGTAAAAAGTACACGGCAAAAGGTGAAAACAGACGGCAGAGCAGAGCATGAAGAATAGGTATAATTGGAAGACCCAATCTTTGTATCTAATGGTTGGAAGTCTGAGTTTAACATACATAAATTCAAATTGTCGATCGAGAGCCTATAAATAGCTCTACACTTCGACATAATCATCATAAAAAATCCTACGTAAAACTGAGCCGACACTCTGCCAAACTTTCTACTCAAATATCTCTCTAACTTTCCGTGTTATTTGAACACGAGACTTGAGTTTCTAACTTAAGTTATTCTCTTCGTGCATCTATCTAAGTGCAAAAGGTTGAAGCTAACTAAGCTGAATCTATTTCTTGGTGAATATCACTTTTCAAGTAATATTCATAGCAGTCAGTTTCCTACTCTAGGAATCTGATTATCACGGGCATAGCCAACCAACCTAAATTATGGGAAGAACAAGTAAACACCCAACCATCCAGATTGAAAGCTGCGGGTGCGTACTCACTTCAACCTGAAGAAGAAGCAATCTTACAAGGAGTTTCTGGGCGAGTGAAGTCATCAGATTGAAGGACGGAGGTTTTCAACGGGCTGACCATAGATCGTGAGAAGGCTTGCAACTCCGTGATTTAGTGTATTTCTGAATAAGTTCGGAAGAGTACGACAACGCAAGGCAAGTTGGGATTTCATTGGCACTCTGTGCCAAGAGACCGATCAAATGAAAAGAAATAAACATCAAAACTGTGTAGATAAGTAATAATCTTTTCAAATGCTTCATGGTGAAAATATTAAATCTATGGAAGCAAGATTTAATGCTATTGTATGTGAGCTTAAAAACTTAGGGATAGAGTATAGTGTTGCTTATCTAAATGTGAAGATTCTTTCCAAGATGCAGAAAGAAGACTGGTTTGTCAAAACCAAAACCTTGAAGGAGAAGAACTTGTCAAAGATATCGACAAAGGATGTGTTTGCTCAACTACAAGCACATGAGTGGGATATACAGATGTCAAACAGAAATGAAGCTGTTTGAAGTGTGAGCACACAACTCGAAGCAGATGTGGCCTTCTTCGTGAAGAAATATTTCAATAGGAGACCACGGAAGCTGTGTCAAGCTGACAAATCTAGCGGTCAAACCTCTGTATTAAAAACTGTTCCTACACCTTCCTACCCCCAGAAAAAAGAGGAAGAGGGCTCAGTTGCTGAGTTTGAGGAGCAGATGAGGAAGCTGACCAAGCTTCTTGAAAAGGCCAAGGCAATGACTGAAGGTTCATGGGGAAGTGAACAAAATTTAGCGAAAGACCACCGAAGGCATGCTTCGAATGCAATTCACCTAACCATCTCAAGTATGAGTGCTCGCTGGTTTCCAAGGAAGAAAGAGAATGCCTGAAGAGGATATTTGAGAAGAAGGCATCTAGAGTTGTTGTTGAAGCCATGTTGTCACAAACTTATTGCCGTCAGGTACACCTTGTACTCTGACTCTTACGGGCTTATTGCCATCGTGCTAAAAATTTTGGGAAAACTCTATAAACACTCCATTCTAATGACGAGATGGTTGCGTGGTGTGCCCACACTCCAAGGAGCAGCGAAGTGAAGAATGAGTAAAGGACTAGGCGAGTGAGCTTGTGGACTGAAGGATGAGGCATTCTTCAGCAAGCGATAGATCGTAGGAGCACCTTGTACAATCCAACACTTAGTGGATTTACAGGCTTGTGTTTGAAGAGTGGACGTAGGATCTTTAAAGTCCGAACCACTATAACCTTTTGTATCATTTACTGCTTTCATTTTGTCAGCTTACTTATCTTTAAACCTCAACACTCAAGTGTTGTAGTATATACTGAAAACTGACACTAAGCATACTCGAACCTAAGTACCTGAACGAAAGATTTGACAAACCAAACTGACACGTCACCATCAGTTTGGATAAGTTCAAGTTTACCGAATCAAAAATTATTTTCTGCTTTGCATTTACAATTGTGGAAATATTTTTAGATACCCATTTTTATAAAACACATCACAAAACACGCACTTCTTATATCACAAAAATACCCAAAAATACAATTTCCTGTCAAAATCAGACATTCAAGTGTCCTTTTTTAATGGGGTCTGTTCCAGGTCTGAATCGGGTCAGTTCCGGACCCGATTCAGACCTGGAACATATTTATATTTAAAATTCATTTTTGTTTTAAAAAAGGACACCTGAATGTCTGATTTTGGCATGAAATTGTACTTTTGAGTATTTTTTTATATGTGTTATAAGAAGTGAGTATTTTTGTGATGTGTATAGTGTAAATGGGTATTTTGTGTTTTCACTCTTTACGATTACTCTGATAAAATCGGGACCAACAAGCCGACCCAATCACTCAACACCCAACCTTTTCAATATTTTATTAGTTTCTCGCACTTCCAAATAATCAATTATTGCTCCAACCCAACCATAATATTTTTGCAAAGTTTATTTATGACCACTCAACAACCCAACTACACTATGTATTTCTTATTTAGTTTTATTTAATTTATTTTTAAAATAAAAATACAACTTGTAATTAAATTTAATATATATATATATATATATTATAAAATAATTAGTAAAATAAAATTGACATATATTACATAAGAAATATAATTACTATGAAATAAAATTAGATTACATAAAGTATTTTGAGATCATCACATTAAATTTTACGAATAATTGATTAAAATATCAAACATCTAAAATTATATTTTTCGCAATTATTTTTTGTGAGTTAGTAGTCATGCATAAGTAACTAACTTATCAAACTTGACATTTTAATTGTTATTTTAAGTTGACTAATTTGATAAAAAAATTTAGATGAAACCATTATGGAACTAAAATATAAGTTAAATGTTCATTTTGAAACCAATTACAATTTAGAACCACTAAAAAAATTAATCCATTTTAAATTATGTAAATATAAAACTTGAAATATTAATAAATATATATAATAAAAATATATAGAAAAACCCAAAATTGTGGGAGGGAGGCTGAATTTTTTTTTTTGCTCTACTTAACTTCAATCCCTTTGTATCATTTTTTTTTCTTGTTTTCATAAATATTTTCTTCTTTACGAGGGGACTATTCCAGAAATTGTCGGATCACGATACTATAAAAACAAAAAAATCCGGCTAAATATAAAAAATTCGTCTATATACATCAAAATTAGTCTCTATTTGTAGAGAATAAAAAATTGGGTATAATTTTTATTTTATTATATAAGGAGATAAATAAATTTTATTATTATAATTATATAATATTAATGAAACAATTAAAGAAAGACAATTGTCACTGATTTATTGGTCAATAAATATTGAAGTGAAAAACAAATATAGGTCGGGCACACACCTTTTGTGGTTGGATGTGTTTGTTGGTCGACCTTGAAAAAAGAAGAAGAAGGGAAAAAACTTTTTGATTTTTTTAATTTTTAAAAGTGCTGATTTGGCATGTGATCGCTCTTAAAATTAGTCGAGCATCCACAATGTGGGTAGATAAAAATGTATTTACCTTCAAGTCAGCTCCAACTAAGAAAAAAGTGTAATTTGACATGCGGGTCTTACAATTTGTGTTAAAAGCATCAAAGTGTGGGTTATATAAAAATATATTTACCTCCAAGTAAGATCCAATTAAGAAAAATGTGTGATTTGACATGTGGGTCCTATAATTTGTGTTAAATTTGGTAGATATTTATCTACAAGCAGGTTGTAGAATACGCTAGGCGCTAGTCGGACGGCCGGGTAGCGCCAGGGGCGGATACAGACTTAAAGGATCGTGGGGGCTGAATCAAATTTTGTAGAATCGTACCTTATAATTTTATTTTATTTTTTACAAAATATACATAAAAGAAATCAAGCTCGTGGGGGCGGCCGCCCCCGCGTGCCCGGGGCTGGCTCTGCCCCTGGGTAGCACCTAACACCTAGACTGTCTGTACGGGGCCTAGACGGTTAACCTGTTTATATATATATATATATATATATATATATCTTAAATATAAAAATAAAATAATGAAATATTATTACAACAAACCTATTTTTAAAGTTCAAATACCTAATTTTCAATTTTTATATACTTAAATATAAAAATAACACAATAAAAATAAAAATCCTACCGTAAAGACGGCGTCTAGGCGACCACCTAAGCCGTATTTTACAACACTGTTTACAAGTGGAAAGAAAAAATGGTGGACCCATATTTATTTCGTTACGCGTACCCTATGCGGCACACAATTCTCCTTTAAATGGCGCGTGCACAACACGTGCGGGAATGTGCGTGGGGAAGAGGGTTGTTGCTGGTGGGGTATGGGGATGAGTTTTATTTTATTTTTTTAAATATTTATGAATTTAATTTAATAAATTAATTATAATTTTACATTTAAGAATTTATTTAACACGCGCCCCGTGTGCCACACGACTCTCCTTTGAATGGCGCGTGCACAACACGTGCGAGAATGTGCGTGGGGAAGAGGAACAACACAGACAACTTTCCTTTAAATGGCGCGTGCACAACACGTGCGAGAATGTATGGTGCGTGCACAACACGTGCGGGAATGTGCGTGGGAATAGGGTTGTTGGTTTAATATTTTTTTATATATTTATGAATTTAATTTAATAAATTAATTATGATTTTATATTTAAGAATTTATTTATAGTTTTAGTATATTATATTTCTCAATTTTCTTTCATATCCTATGATTTGAACACGACCATACTCAGACTCCTCAAAGAAAACCGTTTTTGATATTGTTCAAATTTAAATTTAGATTATTTTCACTTAAAATCCTTTTATATAAAAGATATTCATAATAAATCTGGAAATAAATTGAAGCATCATTAATTAAAGTGTATAATAATAATTATTGTTGTAGAATATCACATTATGGTAGCAATGAAACGCAAGTGAAATCTCACTCTCACCTCCGGGGGAACATTAAATTTCATACAACCCTAAATATTGCACAACCACAAACCCTAGTACCCTACCTCTCAATTCTCATCATCCCCTTCGGCCTTCTTCACGGCCTGCACTCTCACTGGAAAAAGCCCTAATTAGCCCGCTCCTCCATCCGGAAAAGGGCTGATTTAGTTCTCGAATTAGTTCGTCCACTCACGTACATTTCAGCAGAATTCCGGCGAAAAATATTTATCGATCGATCCTCGATGTCTTTCAACGGCGCTCTTACACCAGGGGCACCCGATGGAAGGCCCGAACAAGCAATCGGGTCGCATTCGGGCCACGCCAACGGGAGCACCAATGTGCCGCTGCTGCAAAACGGCGCCTCCGCGGCACCGCCGACGTACTTGACGCACAGGCTGAGGCTGAACCCGAATTCGGATCACAGGTCCGACAGCTACGAGGATTTGGACCTGGAATTCAGCCCCTCTCTCTTCAGCTCGCTGGAGAGGTATCTCCCGCCAAATCTGCTGCAGCAGTCGCGCGAGGTGAAGGTGAATTACATGCGCGAAATTCTTCTCCGGTACTACCCGGAAAGTGAGCGGATTAGGGTAATTTTCTAACGATGTATGATGCATTTTGTGTTTTGTATTTGCATGCGGAGTCTTTTATCCGGAAACATGACACGTGGTGTTTTGAAATGTGCATAATGAGATGACGGTGTGAACTTTGAGAGGTAAAATGGTCAATGTGAGAGGAACAACGATGTGAAGATTACATGAGTGTGGTTTTGTGCCTTTTTTATGGGATTGTAACGGCAGTGATGAAAAACTGGTTTCTTATTCAATTGAGCTGAAATCTGGTTTTGGATGAATGGACTTTGGTGCGATTTCAGATATTTAGTTTTAGTAAATATTTATTGCATAATCTCCATTCTCTGGAGCGGTTGTTATTTTGGTAAGGGGCTTTAAAAATTGATTTCTTTAATAAATCCGAAGCCTGGGATTTTTTTACTAAAGCGATGCAAATCCACGACTCATTGCAATTAAAGCTGATATAGTTTCAATACCATTTTATATTTGTTGCTGAAAACAAGCCAGGCTGCAGGATGCCTAATTTTAATATAAATTGCTAAAAGCTTATTCGGTTCATTAAAAAAAAATTCAAACATGTTCCAATTAGGATAAAATGGTGGTACCGGTGGTAGATATAACTATTTGTGTTTGATTTGTTTTTTTAATTGAGTACTTTTTGCTCATATTTGATTTTAATTAACATGCAAACTAAGATAATGCATGTTCTTGAAGCTAGATAGAAATAACAGAAATTCTGGCAAGGTTGAACAATGACTCAGCTTCTTTTGTTTACACCTCTAGAAATGGAACAATGTAGTCAGAAAATAGTACATACATTCTCACTCATTGAAGCCTTATTCATTGTTTGAACCTTATTCTTTGTTTGAACAGCTTCAGAAGCATCGGGAGTACAGGCAGAAGATTATATCCAACTATCAGGTATTTTTTCCTAGTATCTCTTTGATTGATAATATATTGCAAAACTTAGACACATAATCATTACCCAATTATCCACACAATCCAAACTACAACCCTTTGAGGGCTATTAATGTTTAGCAGACACAGTGATCATGGGCTACAAACAGCTCAAGGTCCCAGACATCAAAGGCCTATTTCTCTAATATTCTCTAGTCCAAAGGGCCTGCAGACCTTATATACACAATTGAGGGTCGCATTCTATAGCTCAATTACTACTAGGCTTGGCAAGTTCACACTTTCAAGAAGCTTATGTCTATTGTGCATGGCATACATTGATGAAGTCGTAGATGCCAGTATTGACCCTTTTTCCCATTAGGTCTTGGTATCAAGGAAGACAGTGCTTAAATTTCTGCAATTTTCTATCAGAAATATCAAATGTTGGAAAGAGTTGGCTGTCTGGAGGATTATGGGAACATTTACTACTGTGTGTGACCCACTTAATATTACCTTCTCTTCCTATATGTTTTTCTCAGTAATAAGAATTTTCTGTACTTACATGGGGCATGTTGGAGTTTATAGTGATAGGATAAGTATGCAGCGATATGACGGTTAACCTTGGAGTGGGCTTAGGAACATGCATTTCAAAATAGTGAAAAATATTATTGTTTCTGTACTTGAAGACTTAGCTGTGACTGCTATTAAAAAAGATAAAAAGATGAACATAAAGTATTCATATTGTCATATCTTTAAAATTTTAAATTCTATTCCAGAATATGTCATTGTTACTTTCTATCGGTGTCTGAACTGCCTGTGTCACTGTCACCTGGAATGATTATGTAAGGTCTAACTAACACCTGGACAATCTTTCTGTTCTCAGCGTCTGCACCATGAGCTTTATAGCATGCATCCGACGAACTTTTTTGTACCCTCATTCCTCAAGGCTATCAACGAGAACACTGAACAGGCTTTTAGAAACATAATGTCGGAACCATCACCTGGTATCTTTACATTTGAAATGTTGCAGCCTCGGTTCTGTGAAATGTTGTTGGCGGAGGTAATTTCCTAAGCTTCAGTTATCAATCTGTGCTTATTTCTGCCAAGTCTGAACTAGTTTGATTTATATTCTCTTACCATGTTCTGATTGGTTAGGTAGAGAATTTTGAGAAATGGGTTCACGAGACAAAATTCAGAATCATGAGGCCCAATACAATGAATAAGTATGGTGCTGTTCTTGATGATTTTGGCATGGAAACCATGCTTGATAAGCTCATGGAAGATTTTATACGCCCTATATCGAAAGGTGAATTAGCATTTTGCTCACAAATATGAATGCATTTGAGATTCTGAGTGCTTGACTCAACAATAATGGGCTCCTGCAAAACTCTTTGCAGTTTTCTTTCATGAGGTTGGAGGATCAAACCTTGACACTCATCATGGTTTCGTCCTTGAATATGGGATTGATAGAGATGTTGACCTGGGTTAGTGACTCTGTCCAAGTTGTACTTGATTCACATCTGTTACGGTTTCTGAATGATATTATTCTCATTGCCAATGCTATATTACACAAATGATTTTCTTTTGGAGTATGAAGCCATTGTTTGATTACCTATGTTCCATGATGATGCCTTTGAACTTCATTCCGATTTCAGCACCGCAGACCCGCGTCAACTGTTTTTTTGGTTTTGTACAAATTATTTGTTAAAGTTCTCTTTCGATATTAACGAGTTCAACCAATAGGTTTCCATGTGGATGACTCAGAAGTGACCTTGAATATCTGCTTGGGTAAACAATTTTCTGGTGGTGAACTTTTTTTCCGTGGCGTACGGTGTGATAAACATGTAAATACAGAAACACGGTCAGAGGTAAGTTGTTTTAATAGCAGTTTCTTCCATATTCCTTGAAACCATTCGTCTTCAATCTACGAGGTTTTATTTATCTACAGGGCTTTGTATTGGCTGTTTTGTAGGAGATCTTTGACTACTCGCATGTCCCTGGACGTGCTGTGCTTCATCGTGGTCGTCATAGGCATGGTGCTAGAGCCACCACATCAGGAAACAGGATAAACTTGTTGCTATGGTGTAGAAGGTACAACTACCGTTCTCTTTCACTATATCTTACCGCTCTTTTGGCTTTACTGGCTTTTAACGATGCAGTATGTCAATAACAACTAATTTCTGCTCTCTGTAATTTGCCTAGAGAAAACGAGCTCCATTTCCTGATAATGAGATGTATCGATTGTGATGTCTTTCTATATATGTCCTTTGCATCGTTTCAGACAGTCTAAACATATCAGTTTTATAGGTGGACTTTTTCTCCACATTAGTTTGATCTGAATCAAAGCACTATTGCTGGTTTCAAATTGCTCATCTTGTTACATAAATGTGAATTTCATTCTTAGTTCTGATATCTTTGCCATACAGTTCTGTGTTTAGAGAATCCAGGAAATATCAAAAAGATTTCTCCAGCTGGTGTGCAGAGTGTCAACGTGAGAAGAAAGAACGACAGCGCCAGTCAGTTGCTGCTATTAAAATGGTAAATTTTAGAATCTGTAGTTTGCTACTCTGCTTTATTTGTGAAAGACAACACTGCCTGTTTTCCTTTTTACTGTATCATCTTCTGCTTCAACCTTGAAGAGACCTAAACCATTCACAAGCATATGATTCGATTATAATTTTTCACTTGCAAGTATTTATTAAAGTTGTTTCAAAGCTACATTATGAATGTTGCTGTTTATTTGACCTGCATGTATTATGATCACCTTTCAATGAACACTGCTTACATAAACTGCAAAGCTGGGTCTCTTGCCTTGAAACAAATTTGATTAGTTTTAAAAATGATTTATTTTCCAGGAATTGCTGAGGAGAGAGGGGCAAACTGCTACCTGAGCTCCTTGTAACCTATCTTCTTGAAGCTGTATTACATGTTATGCCAGCTTATTCTCTCATCCTTGGACAGGCAAATCGTCATCTAAGCACCATGTAAAAATGGCCCTTTTGTTGTCTGTTTATTTTGCAATCCAAGCACATATGTAAATGAAAATTATGTAGGTGCAAGAAATTGATATTGAACCTAAATTGACCTGATTAACCGTTGACTCTTGTGATAACCAACCAGACATTCTTTTGTATCTGTTTCTATTTTTGTTTCATGATGTTTCATCTGCAAATTGCTATACATGATATCATTTTCTTACCCAACCAAGATCTTGCCCCTTCCATTCACATTTCACAGACTGTTTTGTTTTATTGTCGTCTGTCTAGCAAATTTCTTAGTGTACATGTTAGTTTAATTAATCTGTTAATTTTAAGGGATGTGCAGAAAATATATTTATAAAATTTAGGCTGAAGTTCTATATTGTAAAGTTCCTGTATTAGTATGGAGCATGGAAATAACTACTTGATGGGATTAAGCGAGGATCACAAACTTCTGATTTGCGCTTAAAATATCAAATTCAGGTTACTTCAAATAGTGTATCAAGCAAACATGTTGTATATGATATGATTGATATATAATTAAGGGAAAACATGTGATTGTATCCCAAAAGTTTTTATTTCAGACAATTTTATCTCAAATATATCTAGTTAGGTTTCCCCCCCCCCCCCCCCCCCAAGTTTATAGAGTATTTCGGTAGAGAATTTTATCCAAAATATTTTCAATTAGGTTTTTTTATCCTACAATTTATTTCGTTAGTGAACTTGGGATAGATCTTTTTGACAAAATAAAAATGTAGGATAAAAAAACTCTAATGAAAAATACTTGGGATAAGATTTCTTTATGTTAAAATGTAGGATAAAAGAACCGTAATGAAAAATACTTGAGATAAAATATCTTTATGAAATAAAAATATGGGTTAAAAATCCTCATTGAAAAAATTTGAAATAAAATTCACTGAAATGATATCTTTTTGAATAAAATTACTAATTTTCCATATAATTAATCTCAAAGAAAGTTCTGAGTTACTAATATTTTTACATGTAAAAAAAAAATGGGAGCTCTTTTTGGAAATTCACCGAAATTATGTATTATCATATACTAGAGGATATATATATGACGAGAAAATTCGAAAGTGAATATTATTACTCCATTTAATTGCAGATAGATACGTGGATACCCATTTTATTTCTGAAAATGAAATTGGGTATCAAATACTCTAAAAATCACTAATTTGTAAGATTATGACTCCAAATCATATCTCATACAGTCACATAATTAGTATTCTCTCTCTAACACACGGTAGAAGAATTAACAAGTATTGAAAGAAAGCAAAAAGAAGGGTATGAGAAATGAAAAACAACAGTGTAAGACTTCAATATTTTCTTATCCAATAAAAGACACTTTTTTTCAAAACACCATTGCAATTTGCAGCACTCCCATCCAACGTAGCTGCATCCCATATCTATTCCCTAAAAATTAAAATACAACACTAAAAAGAAGGGAAAAATAAACAAATTTAAGTAACAAAAAAACAAGAATGAGCAAAATACATTCGGACCGCTACCCTCAATTCCCCGGCATGCACGGTAGTTTCACATTTCCGCCCTCAACTCGGCCGCCGTAGCGGTGATCATATCCTTAGCCTAAAGTTAAAGGGTAGTAGTCGTCAATAATGATGGAGAGTGGAAAGGGTGGTGGAGAAAGAGAAAAGCTACCATAATAAGTTGCAAGAAAATTGAGATTGCGCGCAGCATATAAAGCATTATGATCGAAATCCAACCGTGGGTGTGTATATAAAGGCAAAATGGGTAGGTTTTTGGGACTCTCTCTCTCTATATATATATATACTTATTTGGTTGTTGAGATTGTAGTCCAAGTAGGGCTATAGGAATAGGTATAGGTAGAGCTGAAGATGGAAATTAATGAAAGGATTTGTCAATCATATCGTGAGAAAAGCAGATTTCCAAAAGCTGAAACCGATCAGCGATATTAGATTCTCAAATTTGATAGGAGTGTCTAATCAGTGTCGGGTGATGGGCGGACAGAGACGCCGCCGGAAATCCCAAATCTTTCTAGGGTTATCCACCATCCACTTATATCCAACAAAATCGATTCAACACAAACAAACACATTAATTCGAATCTTGGAAAATATATTCAGCAGTACTTTTGGGTAAGTAAGTATTAATTAAACAGCATTAAAGTTTTGTGGGTTTGAAAGAAGAAACTCATGGTAAGTCATATGATGATCATTTCAAAAGTATGTATACATTCTGTGTTCATAAATCATACGAACATTTAACAAAGACTTAGCTTCCGCAATCTGTCTGTCCACTAAGCTACCCTAACCTAACCTAACCACGGCAACAATTGGCCATTTTCAGATTCACCCAAATTCTGAGGATCCACGAATATTGAGTGAAATCGTATTCGGAGGAGGAGTGGAGAGGCTGGGACCTTCAGATTGAGATTTCTCTCCGCATATATACCTTCAATCATATGAATTCTGCAATAACCAAAAAACAACAAAACACGAGAAATCTACAAACAGATGTCGATTTAGATCAGACATTTTCTTGGATGAATTATGAAATTAGATAAGGATGAAATTTACCATCGTTTTGATCGATGGAATACTCACACGAACAAGCATAAAACTTCATCAGTCTTGAAAAACGAGAATGAATACGGTGGATTGCCATTTAGGTTAGGTCACCTGATTTGATTAACAATCAAGTTTCATACCAATACTCCAACTTGACCTTGAAAACACCTTCTAGTTCTACTCCCGTGATCAGAACAGAACCAGAAAATTGACAATTGATCAAGAAGAACTGCCTGCATTTATACATTCAGATCACTGCTTCCCTCGTTTGCATGGGGATTGCTCTAAGGCTACTTTCGTCATTTTGTTCGGAATATTACATTAATAAAATTCGTGGTAAAAAGAGGATTTGTTACTAGTTTTTTTTTTTTATTTTTATAAATTATTAAATTTTAAAATCCAACTTATATAAATGTCCCAATTGAAGTTTGAATTTATTACTGGATATAAATAAGCGTTTAAACCACTAATTTACTAGGACTCTTAGCGAATACCTATTTAGATGGCCTTTTTAATGGCTTGTTTGGAAGTTAGTATGCAGATGGAAATTTGGTGGTCTCGAAATCCACACAAAATTAAACTAACTCGATCTTAATATCTCAAACATCAGCATTTGGCAATGATGGATCCCATTTAGCTACACTTATTATTATTATTATTATTATCACAACGTCCCTTTGTTGTTTAAACCGTGTTACTTCTCATTCAAGTTTCATCTTCTCCAACATTCGGGTTTTTGTTCTAGCTCGTTTGGTGATTGAAATATACGTAATACTCCCTCCGTCCCATTTTAATAGGCCCCTTTCTTTTCGGCACGGAAATTAAGAGTTGTGAGTGTAGAATGAGTTAGTGGAATGAATATTTTATTGTTGTGTGTGAAAAAGTTGCCATTTTTGGAAAGGGGCCAATTTAATTGGGACGCCAAATTCGGTAAGTGGGCCTATTCTAGCGGGACGGAGGGAGTATCTTTCATCTCATCTCGTAGCTTACTATTAATACCCATCAAGAAATTAGTTATGATGGATTTTTTTTTTACTTTTATTTATAAATATTAGAAGGGATAAGCTTTTCATTGACAACGAGAGAATACCAATCACTACCAGAAATTCGCGTTTTTGCGACCGAAAAATCGGTTGCAAACTGCTGTTTTGCGATCGATTTCGTCCGTCGCGTGGTGCGCGCGTTACCACTGAACCAAACAATAATCTCATTCTTTATACGTACTAAAAAATATACATATTTTAAAAAAAAGGAATTTTGCGACCGAATTTTCGGTCGCAAAATTTAGCAACGGAAAAATCGGTCGCAAAAAATCTGTGACCGAATATCCGGTCGCAATTCCGTCGCAAAATTTAAAATTTCTATTCGGTCGCAATTCCGTTGTTAGTCGGTCGCAAAATCGCGACCCTTTTTTTTTTTTTTTTGGTCGCAAATCGGTCGCAAATTTGCAATTTTTTTGTAGTAAATGACGGATCTACACGGAGACCAAATTCAGAAAACTTTCAATTTTACTAGTAGCTGATTCAATATTTTTATAAGATAACCTACCTATTCATCAATGAGTTATGAAGAATAAGAAGAGACCGAGGATAAGATAAAAGAGAAATCGAGGATTATAAACGCCCCATGATAAATTTTTGGATATCCGTCACTTATTGTTCATGTGTACGATCAAAAGTGTTCCCGTCTTACAATTGCATGTCAGCAGAATCAAAGAAGATTAACAGTAATGGAGGAAGCCATGATAACAAATAATTCTTCCAAAAATGCATGTCAAGAATATTGTGTGGACCAGGTAACAACCATTTATTTACAAGAAGAAAGGGAGAGAAACCAAACACCAGAATAAGTAAAGATTTGTTATGTATCAAGTATTTCTACTTTCTCCCCAACTCTATGGCATCAAGAGCTGAGTCTAGGTTCGAATCTACGACGTTGTTCGTTCCTGGAGTGTTTCTTGAGTTCTGGAGCTGAACGAAGCTCCTCCACTGCATTAATGAAATAGGCATAAGGACCCCATCCTGCCAAAAAACAACTTAGAGAGCATTGATTTCTGCCACAACTCAAGCTGATCAATGGCAACGAGGAATATATATATTCTACCTTCATTGTGGTATGGAGCAGGATAAAACTGCAGGTTGCAACTACAAGCCCTGCATCAGTTTCAAAAAGTGTGACTGTAGCCAACTTAACTTTCCAAGGAGAATGCAATGCCTCCAGCAAACACGTCTTGCCAGTAGTCATCCACACGAGAAACCCCAACGAGGCATGCTGCGAGGATGGGAAGGAAAACGATGCATAGTTTTGCAAATGACCCTGCAGCAAATATTGTAGAATTCATCACATCATCAGCCAGAAAAACGATGCTAGTCATTCATCAAGAATGAAAGTTC
This sequence comes from Plectranthus barbatus, assembly GCA_026898455.1. NCBI lineage: Eukaryota > Viridiplantae > Streptophyta > Magnoliopsida > Lamiales > Lamiaceae > Plectranthus > Plectranthus barbatus. The sequence goes on from JAPKLW010000412.1 coordinate 442,378, forward strand.
GAATCAAGGCCAAGATAACACCATGCTATCCTCTCCTGTAAGCACTTTTTTTTTTTTTTATCATGTGGAGAAGTTAAATCAAGAAGAAAACCTAACATGAAGTATGACCACTTGGGAAACTCTTGTGCCCTTCTTTTATGCAACTAGGTTTACCATTACACACCACGTTGCCCCAACAATCATACTTCTGTTGAAGAGAAAGTACATCAAAATAAAATAGTAACTCAATGATCAGATAGTAAAATGAAGTACTTCACGCCCTTCAGGAAAGCAACGCCAGAAGAAGTCAGGCCGGGGACGGCCAACTGCATCTTTGATGGCATCTGTGAGGACTCCCGTTATCAGCACAGCGAATAACAGCCCTGCAGTTCATCCATCAACATGATATCCAGCTCAAATGAGGCATTATACAACTAAAATTTAGACAAATCAAAGGAGAGTTGCAAAAGTCGAATTAACAATACCAAGAATGCTATGGTGCAGAATATATGTGTCTTTCCTCCGAAGGTAGTAGAGACAAAAGATGGCGATAGGCAACAAAACTGCATACAACTAGTCACCAGAAAATATAAATAATTCATTTGGAATATGTGAGCCATGGTAAATCTTGATCAACTACAAGTTTCTACTCACAGGAACTGCCCAGATAGGCACCGTGTTGTCCTTCATTGGATACGTTAGATCTTCCATCATGCCTTTCCCAACGAACCTATAGAACGGGTTGATGACATTCAGGATAATCTCGACTACCACGAGTAGCAACAGAATTAGCCAATCATGCTTGTGATCTCTCGCGAGACTTAATGGTGTGCTGGCATTCAAGCTCAGACTCACTCGAAAACAGATGATCACCACATGATTTGCAGACTACGAATGCCAGACCTCAACACGACAAAGTTGCAGTGCCAACAAGATTAAAACTCAACCATAATAAGTGATAACAGGGATAATAGCAGCAGTTTTCTTGAACGTGGTTACAGTCAATCCCAGTGATAACGATATATTTTAGAAACTCTTTGATAACTAAACTGGATCATACCAAATTAAATGCCAAAGATAAAACAAACAAAAATACAATAATACAAGCTAATTTGTGCCTTGTATTAACTAACTGCCAAAAGCAAGTCAAATTTTCAATAAATTAACAACCAACTTAACAGAATTATCCAAATAATTCTTGATAAAAAAAATTGTGATTGAAATAGAAAGATACCAGAAAAGGGAGGAACACACACACACACACAAAAAAAAAAAAACACGCAACTTACGCATAAAAAACAAACCTGAAACATGGTCCGGAAATTCGTATTCGGACAAAAAGAAATGCGCCAACCCATTTGCCCACTATAGCTGAAGAAGAAACGACCCACAAAAACAGAAAAACTGAGAATGAGAGAAAACGTAGTCCAGGAGAATATGAAAGATACTGAACCCAAATTGCAAGAAAAAGCAGAATCTTTTTATTCTCAACTGTGCCCACAACAATTCATGACATTGTGATATGATGGCGGTAAGATTTGGTATATGATGGATACCTTGAAGATATTTTGTTAAGCTGTTGTCCAGGCTTCGAAACAATGGTCGCCAAGTTGCATCAAATCGTGTCTACAATAATTAATAGTTTTAACTCAATCCAAGGATTGCTAATCTATCTATATAATATATTAAAAGAAAATAGTGTCCAATAACCATTCCCAACCATTCCCCTCAGGAAGTATTAATTAGTTTTTATTTTAATTATTATTTACTAAAGCATAAATTTACAATAAATAATAATAAATTATATTTATCATTTTTTCTTTAAAATATTGCATCTCAATAATTTATTATTTTTACTATTTTTTCAAATAATACAAATATAATATATTTCATGGAATAATAGTTAAATCAAAACACACTAACTTTGTGATTGATATACTTCTTTTTATTTTTATTAAAACATATATATATATATATATATATATATATATATATATATATA